>JBBDGP010003609.1:302500-517986 GCA_037952835.1 Lithobates septentrionalis
AACTTTTCATGGAAAACACAAAATTGTTTGGGTGACCCCAAACTTTTGAACGGTAGTGTATATATATATATATATATATATATATATATATATATATATATACCTATACCAAAACATTAAATCAATCCACAAAATACAAAACATACACATGTTAAATCAAGTATAAAATAACCTCCACCTTGCCCAGGCAATGAATGCTCTATGGATGCTCTACTAAGAGGTGCATTCTGCTGGGTGCTCCATGGTGTAAAGAGGGCACTCTGATGGGTGTCCCCAGGCATAAAGTGTCTCCTTCATGTAAGAGGGGACTGTGGTGGGCATTCATGGATGTAAGGGGCGGGGGGGTCTCGGATGTGTGGTTGGGGATCTATTTGTTAATTTACATTATAAAATGTTTTACGCCCGTGAATATTTGTACTGAAAAGTTTGGAGACCCCTGTGTTAGATGATAATGTGTGCGGTATTATCCACATATACAGGGTAGTAATGGTAATGGAAACGAAGCTTAGACTAGTGTCTTATGGACTCCAGACAAATATAACAATCAACATCTAGTTTACCGTCTTCTACTGTTCACATTTTAGGTAAATCTGTGCAAACTAGCTTAGATGAGTACGATGTCTGCTAAATATCAATCACTGTTGCTGTGGGCAATGCTACAATGATGAGCTGGTTCCCACCAGCCAGAGCACAGCAGGATGGAAAAAAAAAAAAGACGCATAAATAGGAATGTGAACCCCTGAACTCTCCGTTACTTACTACTGACCTCTGAGCTTATAGCCTCCCTCCCCGGTATGAAGCCAAGCATAGCACCTCCTCCCTACCCCCTGTGCCAGCCCTTAGTACGCACGTGCCCCTCCGCAGAACAGTGTTTCCTCTATAGCTGCCTGTGACAAGCGAAGCTGCAGGGTCAGCGTTTCACCCCTTCAGGCTAATTAGTGGAGCAGAGTCCCGGAATGTGTTATGGCCCTGGGCTCTAGGATTCAGCCTGGATTGTCAGGACAGCGGGCAGGGGCGTTGCTAGGTCTACAAAAGATCTGGGGCTAGAGCCCATAGCAGCAAAGTAAAGAAAGTCATGTGCTTGGGCGGGCATCGGCATGTATATAATATACATGTGTGTGTGTTTGTATATTTATAAATATATTATATATATATAAAATATTGTTACATATCTGAGTGTGGATCCCCCCTTACATTAGGGTCCCTGGAGCCACCCCTTGTCTGCAGCAATTATAATTAAAAAAAAACTTCTGCTCAGCTGGGGGCCAGGGGAAGCAACAGGACTGTTTGACCCCCTCAGCTCAAGATGGAGCCAAGAGCCAACTCTAGGTAGGAGACTCAGGGCTATGGGCCCCAGTTACCACCCCTAGCGACGCCACTGACAGTGGGTATAAAAAAGAACCCACCCTTTAAAATAATCACATTCTGTTGCTTTGAATTCTGGAATGGAGACAGACATAGGTTTTTGTTTTATCCAGCTGTATTTACTAGTGCAACGTATAACATCCAAGTGAAAGACATAACACTAACATGTCAGGAAATAATTCAAAAACAGAATCGCTGAGTTGGAAAAAGGATCACCCCCCTTGTGTCAGTAATTTGTTGAACCACCTTTTGCTTTATTTCCAGCCTTTAGTCCGTTGGGATTTGTCTCTACTAACTTTGCACATCTAGACTTTGCAATATTTGCCCACTCTTCTTTGCGGAACTGCTCAAGTTCAGTTACATTTGATGGTGACCGTTTGTGGACTGCAGTCTTCAAGTCAATCCACAGATTTTCAATGGGGTTCAAGTCTGGGCTCTAGGCCATGCAAGGACTTTCACCTTTTTTTCCTTCAACGACTCTCTACTCATTGTTGCCGTGTGCTTTAGGTCATTGTCATGTTGGAAGGCAAATCTTCTTCCCATTGACAGCTTTCTGGCAGCAGATTTTCCTCAAGAATTTGATGTTTTTTTTTGCCCCATCCATTTTTCCTTTTATCCTGACAAGTGCTCCAGTCCCTGCTGCAGAGAAACACCCCCATACCAGGATATTACCACCTCCCCCCATACCAGGATATTACCACCTCCCCCCATAACAGGATATTATCACCTCCCCCCATAACAGGATATTATCACCTCCCCCCATAACAGGATATTACCACCTCCATGCTTTACTTGTAGGAATGGTGTTATTTGGATGGTGAGCTGCATTGGCTTTCCACCAGACATATTGTTTGGTGTTGAGGCCAAATCATTCAATTTTAGTCTCATCTGACGATAACACCTTTTTCTCAGAATCTTCAAGGTGCGTTTAAGGTGGTCAGAAGAGACTAAAATTTAATTATTTGGCCTCAACACCAAATGATATGTCTGGCGGAAATCCAATACAGCTCATCATCCATATAACAACATTCCTACAGTAAAGCATGGAGGTGGTAATATCCTGTTATGGGGGTGTTTCTCTGCTGCAGGGACTGGAGCACTTGTCAGGATAGAAGGAAAAATAAATGGGGCAAAATACCATCACATTCTTGAGGAAAATCTGCTGCCCTCTGCCAGAAATATGTCAATGGGAAGGAGGTTTACCTTCCAACATGACAATGACCCAAAGCACACGGGTAAAAGGCGAATGTCCTTGCATGGCCTAGTCAGAGCCCAGACTTAAACCCCATTGAAAATCTGTAGAATGACTTGAAGACTGCAGTCCACAAACGGTCACCATCAAATTTAACCGATCTTGGGCGGTTCTCCAAAGAAGAGCGGGCAAATATTGCAAAGTCTAGATGTGCAAAATTAGTAGAGACAAATCCCAACAGACTAAAGAGGCTGGAATTAAAGCAAAAGGTGGTTCAACAAAATACTGACACAAGGGGGGTGATTCTGTTTTTGAATTTTTATTTTATTTTTTTTCTGACATGTTGGTGTTATATCTTTTACTTGTACATAGGTTGGACTTGTGTCTTTTTTCAACCTCACCTACTATGTAACTATAAGTTGCACTGAGTAAATACAGCTGGATAAAAACAAAAACTGTGTCTCTCTTAATTTTTAGGCTTGTTGCAAAGCAACAAAATGTGATTGTGAATTTTATTGATTTATTTTTCTTTACCCACTGTAATTCAAATCTTGGGATGGTCCCATGCAATCCAGGGCAGTTGGGAGGTATGTGTACAGGGTGATTAGACCAGGCACACCCTGTGCACATGCCCATGCCTCCATAATATCTACAGTATGAAGGAAGTCATGAATGTCACCTAGATCAGACTTCAGTCATGCCTGCCTTTGTTGGTCCCCATCACATGGTGGGTAGAGAGATTAGTAGTTTACTAAACAAAGAACATGTCCTTTGTGCTTTTGCTTCAGGTCACCAAAAGCCACCGCATCCAAGAAATGAACGCTGCAATGGAATTTTTTTTTATTCTTGTGTTTGGTTACCTTTTAATACCTGATGGGACACCTACATCTAATTTTACTTCTTGTTTTTCCAGGTATGCAGTAGGAATTGCTTACAAGTCAGCACCAAAGAATGAATGGATTGGAAAGAACACCTCATCCTGGGTATTCACCCGATGTAATAACAATTTCCTCGTTAGGCACAACAACAAGGAAGTTCTAGTGGACGTCCATCCCCAGCTGAAAAGGTTGGGCATCCTTCTAGACTATGACAATAATACCTTTTCCTTCTACGATCCTGCTAACTCCCTTCACCTGCACACTTACGAAATCCCATTCATACTGCCCGTATGTCCTACTTTTACCATATGGAACAAGTCTCTATTGCTCCTCTCAGGGCTCCCTGCTCCGGATTTCATGGACACTTTTCTTCCTCTACAACAAGAGTGTATCTGCAGACCTCAAGAATCACCATATGTATCTGGACTCAAACCGTGCCAGTGAACACTACTGCTGTCTTCTGTGTTATATATTTTTATTAGGGAATAGGACATATTATTGCCTGCTTTGAAAGGTCAGTCAAAGGAAAAAAAAATAAAAAACTCAAAAGAATCTTTCCAGTTCCTGACCTGGTTCCTGTACTTCACCCAACATTTGACGTTCAGGAAGATCAATAGCTTAGCTAGCTTTATTCAATTAATAGCTTTTTTTAAATGTATTTTTTCTTAAAATTATGTTCTGCTGTTGTAAAAGACATATTTTCATTTGTTTGAAAGACTATGTAAGCACACCTCTATAACTAAAGGGCGTATTGTACACTTGGACATTAATTAGAAGGCAGATGAAAGTTTATATATACACCGGGGGTCTCCAAACTTTCAAAGAAAGGGCCAATTTACTGTCCTTCAGGCTTTAGGAGGGCCAGACTGTGGCCACCGGGAGTAAAAAGTGCCCGATCATTGGTTTTAATGGGAGAAAAAGTGCCCCATTGTTGGTATCCGTGAAAGAATACTGCCCTATTGATGGTGTCAGTAGGGGGAATGGTGCCTCATCATTGGTGTCAGTTGGTGAAATAGTGCCCCAGAGGCCAGATTAAAACAAACAAATGGCCACATCCAGCCCCCGAGCCGCAGTTTGGAGACCACTGATATACACCATATGGAATAACTTTTTGGGGACACCTGACCATCACACTTTGAGGACAGTGCATTTCAAAACCATGGACATGAATATTAAGTTGCCCCCCTTAATGGCTTTAACAGCCTCCACTCTTATAGAAAGCCTTTCCACAAGATTTTGGAGTGTGCTCATTAAGCCAAAAGAGCATCTTAGAGATCAGGTACTGATGTTGGATGGGAAGACCTAACTCAAATTTGGTCCTATTTATTCCATAGGCATTTTTTGCAGGATTTTGGAGGGTGTCTGTGGCCATATGTGAGGTCAAGTATTGAATAAAAAAGACCTTGGTTGTCATTGGCGTTCCAATTCTACCCAAAGTTATTTAGTGGGGTTGAGGTCAGGGCACTGGAAGTTTCTCCAACAATGTCCTTATGGAGTTGGGCACAGGGGTGCAGTCATACTGAAATAGAAAAGGGCCTTCAGCAAACTGTTACCACAAGGTTGGAAGCACACAAGTGGCTAAAAAGTCTTTGTATGTTGTAGCATTACCAGTACCCTTCACTGGAAACACCTGAACCCAACTATTTGGATGGAT
The DNA here is from genome assembly GCA_037952835.1 of Lithobates septentrionalis. Lineage (NCBI taxonomy): Eukaryota > Metazoa > Chordata > Amphibia > Anura > Ranidae > Lithobates > Lithobates septentrionalis. The sequence continues at coordinate 307,590 of JBBDGP010003609.1, forward strand.
GTCAACATACTTTTGGCCATATAGTAGGTGTGATGGTCAGGAGCCCTCAAACCTTTGGTGATATAATGTATCTCATCAGGTCAGAAAGTGGTAAGTGGGAATTATTTTAGTGCCCCCCATATCATATCAGTGAGCTTTTGTTCTGTTACAATTGTATTGGGAAAAGCATATGGTTAAATCTATGGGTAGGTGCAGTGAAGATCAGAAAGGGCTGGAATTACACAACACGACTCACTTGCTCAAGTCCCATCAGTGGAAGATTGGCCAAGTTATTCATTCCTTTTCCACCTCCACATAATGGCTTGTACAAAAAGAGATTCTTACAATCTCAACGTCACAAAATTAGAATAAGGAAATGCTGCATTCTTTATTCATCAAGACATAATGTATTATAAAGAACCTCTGCCACTGCAGAAAACTCTCGAGTATTGAGCAATTTAGCGTGACAAACTACTGCTAGGGCATCAGGAAGAGCTCACTTTTTACATTTGCAAGCCATTAGAGCTGTAGCTGCTGCAGATTCAGAAAAAATTATGTCTAATATGTAAGGAACCCTTTCTGTTCAGTCGGGCTGTGCAGTGGCAATCACAACTCTTCAAAGTTGTTGCATTGGGCTGCGTGAATGTCAAATGTACAGACAGGTACCAATGCCTTGTTAGGGCACATGGCCCCCTTTTCAGGCATTAAGGATAGAAAAATTAAATTAATATTTATCACTGCTGCTAGTATTCAATAGACATGCAGATTGAGGTTACTTTATTCCAGAAAGATGTTGTCTTGTCTATGGAGTATCAGTTCTACCTAAAAGCTTGAATGGTGTGACTATAGGTTGGTACGCCAGTCACGTTTTTTTTTTTTTTTGCTGCCTTTGACATTGTCATCACGAGGACAGAAGGTGATGGGAAATCCCTAAAAATTTGAGTTGCCACCAGAGTAGGGATAGAGGGAAAACCTTCCAATGAGAACACTAGACCAACTGTAAAGAGGGGATTTGCCTAACCTTCAACAGATATCCTCTTGGGTCTACAGGGCAGGGCGTGTTGGCATATCTTCCCAGTGGCACATCAATGGAGAATTAAAAAAAAGAAGGGTTTTAGCCAATATAAACACAAATCCATCCAGCACCTTCATCTTACACACCTTTTGTAGAGGGTGCACAGCCAACGGCGATACTGTGAAAATCCAACGTGACAGAAATGACCAGCACACCAAAAGTTACAGACCCCAGATCTTTACTGAGATCTTGGAAGATTTTATTGGAAAGACAACATAGCTTGTATAGCAGTAAGTGTAAAACCAAGTGGTTGTCTTTCCAACCGAGATCTTAGTAAAGATTTGAGATCTGTAACTTTTGGTGTGCTGGTCATTTCTGTTACGTTGGATTTGTGTTAATTCTGGCTAAAACCCATCTTTTTACCATCTGCTCTACGAGCAGTTTTTAACCATTCTGTACTCAATCCAAAATGTAAAAAGAATAATAATAATTGGCTTCAGAAATATGTCAATCCTCAATTCCAAAAATGTAAAAAAAATGCAGCAAAAGGTTTATTAAACTTAAGCTCTTGTCCAGCTGGGAGCTTGACATTGTTGGTCCAGTAGTTAGCATATTGTAGAAATAGTTATATCCATTAACTTAAAGTGATATTACATTTAATAACAAATATGTAAAATATTGCAGCTTATTAGTACTTAAATGCAGGGCTGGGTCTAGCCTATCTGATGTGGGGGGGGGGGGGGGGTGCAGGGAAAAAATGTCAGGGGTGCAGAGGATGGGAGGTCAGCAGGGTGGAGAATGGGGAGGTCAGCAGAGGAGTGTACAGGAATCTGTAAGTCAGTGTACAGAGGTAAACAGAGCCGAGGGTAGGGGTCAACTTAGCCGAGGACAGGGGTCACCCTGGCAGGGCACTGGGCATAGCATGGTACAAAGCCTGAGCACAGGCAGCAAGATCCCCTCCTCCCCACACACTGTAGCTGGAATCTGATCCCCTTACACACAGCTACAATCTGCACAGTGTGTAGATGGTTACTGTGTTGCAGTTCTGACCTGTAAAATTCCCTGGTCAGAAAAGAAGCTCAGCTGCAGTAACCAGCTACACACTGTGCAGATTGTGGCAGTGTAAGGGAATTGGATTTCAGCTAAAGTATGGGGAGGAGGAGATCTTAGTGTAGGGACAGTGCAGGGATGGGAGACAGCCAGCTTGGGGGGGGGGGGGGGTGCAGCAAACCCCAGAACTTCCCTAGATTCGAAAACTCTTAAATGTGATGGCTGCATTAATTAACTTTTTTTTTTTAAGCTTTTTTCCTCTGCACCTGGTATCCCTGCCAGTAACACACTTCCTGTCTAATGCCGCGTACACACGGCCAGACTTTTCGTCGGAATGAACTCTGATGGTTTTTTCGACGGAGTTCCGCTGAAATGGACTTGCCTACACACGATCACACCAAAGTCCGATCGTTTAGAAAGCAATGACGTACGACGGGACTAGGGAATGGAAGTTCCATACCCAGTAGCTGCCCTTGCGTTGTTTTTGGCCCGTTGGAACAGCATACAGAAGAGCGGTTTTCCCGAGAGGAACCGATTCCGTCCTAAAGATTTGAAACATGTTCTATTTCTAGGTCCGTCAGAATTTTCGAAAGAAAAAGTCCGATGAAGCCCACACACGATCAGAATGTCCAATGGAATGATTCCGTCTGACCTTTTCTGCCGGAAAGTCCGGTCGTGTGTACATGGCATTAGGGCGTCTCCACGTTGGATGGAGAAGTGACAAGGGACACCCTTGGACAGCAGCATTGTCAATCTGTGGAGAGGGTAGTATTAGATGGACTAGAAGATTTAGATGGACATGACTAGCAATATAAAGCTGAACTCTAGCGAACACTTTATAATCAGTTACAACAAACAGTTGTTGTTCCTTTTGCGGATAAAGATTTTACATAAATTAATAAAACCTTACTAAATTGTAAACACCCCTGTCAGTGTTAAATGGTTTGTCTAAGCCCTCTAACTGCCATTTTTTTTTCTGTTAAAAAAATAGCAGGTTTACTAGCAGGATCAACAGGTAAAAATAAAGGGTAAAAAAAAATTGTACAAATAGAAAACAAATGCAATCACCACATCTATGAATTGGTAAGCTGCATTATAATAAATGTTTGATACTGCTTTAAGGTCGATCATGCCAAGACACAATGTTATTGGGCAGATTGAAAATGTAAATCTGATTCCATCTCAGAGATAAGCAAATAGGAAGGCAGCGCCAGACAAACTATATGTATACACATTTGTGGACATCTGGCCACCATATATGTCTATGAGTTTGTTGGACATCCCATTCCAAAACCATGGCCGTTTATATGAAATTGACACTCCTTTGAAGCTTATAACAGCCCCATTCTTCTGGGAAGACTTTCCACAAGATTTTGGGTTCTTTCTGTGGGAATTTGTGTCCATTCAAGTAAAAGGGCATTTGCGAGGTCAGGTATTGATGTTGGATCAGAAGACCTGGCTTGCAATTATAGCATTCCAATTCATACTAAAGGGGAGTTCAGTAGGGTATGAGGTCAGGGCTTTGTGCAGGACACTCAAGTTCCTCCACACCAAACTGGTCAAACCATGCTTTTATTCAGCTGGCTTTACACACAGGGGCACAGTTATGCTGAAACAGAAAAGGGCCTTCACCACACTGTTGGAAGAGTACAATTGCGCCTGAAATGTCGTTGTATGCTGTAGCATTAATGAGGCCCTTCACTGGGAACACCTAAACTCCATCATTTAGAGCAGTGGTCATCAACCCTGTCCTCAGGGCCCACTAATGCCTCGTTTCCACCGAGCGGATCGGTTCGGTTCAGTTCGGGACGGTACGCTATTTTGGGTGTTTCCATTATGAAAGCGTGCCATACAACCGAACCGAACCGTTCCATTCAGGGTCCTGCTTCAGATGTGGGGCCATAGAAAATGGAACGGTTCGGTTAGGGCGGCGCTACGATGCTTTACACTGATTGGTGGACGTGTGACGCCATGACGGCATTTTTTCTAAACCCACGTATGGCCCCTGTCGGTCCCACTTGCAGTGGAAACGCTCGCCTGAATAGGCTGGACCATTCTAGGCCGTCCAAACTGATCCGACCCGAACCGCTCGGTGGAAACGAGGCATTACAGGCCAGGTTTGCAAGATAACTGAAATACATCACAGGTGATATCATTTGCTGCTCAATGATTGCAGTATTCTAGTCTGCATCTCCCCCAAGGTAATACATAAAACCTGGCCTGTTAGTGGGCCCTGAGGACAGGAGTTGATGATCACTGATTTAGAGGAGTGTCTACTGTACGTACTTTTGGCCATATATATAGTGGGTGTGATGGTCAAGTGTCCAAAGACTTTTTAGCCATACCGGGTATACAAAAAAATTGCCCAGCAATGTAGGAACTAGTCAATGGTTTAATTTATTATGTAGAGTTTTATTGCCATGACCTAGTTGGTTGCCCTGGTCTACTCTTTTACTCTGCTTTCTTCACTTTTCATATCTCATAGCCTTTGTATGGAAGGATACAATATCTACACAAAGCTTTTATCACTTCTTTGTGTTTAAAAATATTGTTTGGTAATGCCATACCCTTTCCAATGATAGGAGAGGCTGGATACATTTTACTCTTCCAAAAAAATAATAATTGATTAACTTATTTAACTGAAAAAATAACTTTGTAGTTCTCCGCTATTTTCATATTAATGAAGTTACATTTATGTTGTGATTACAACTCACCGTTTCATTCTTATATACCAATACTAATATATATATATATGTATAATATAAAATTGTTGTATAATATATTTATTCAGAAAGCTATATAAATTGTTAAATATAATTTTGCCCTTATCAATGTACAAGGGGGGGGGGGGGGGGTCGGCTCTTTTTATTTGAAAAAGAAAGAGATGATGGTCATTTCTATAAATAAAATTTGTTTAAAGCGACATTTTTTTGTCAGGCATTGATGGTGTCAGAAGATTGTTTTCATTTATATGTAGACACAAAAAAATTCTTCCCCAAGTTTTGGCCTGCACACTATCCTTACACAACCTCCTTACATTACTAGACATTTAAAGCATACATGGGGTTTGCTTTAATCCCCCGTTTCCCACTTCTTCTTTACTCCTAACACCACTCCAATCACCCACCAGTTGAAAATACCTGGTACTTTTGGGTATGGAGGAGCCCGCAACCCACTCCTCTTCCTCTCATGTGACAGCACAGGTGCTTGGTGATTGGCCCAGCCAGAGACATAACTATGAATCATGGAGCCCAATAGCAAAATCTTGATGGGGCTCCTTGGCTAACTCTCTATGTAGTAAATGCTTCTTACCGCACAGAGCTGGATCTGTGTCTAGACATGATCCTGAGGTCTGGCTTGAGCCCTTCTACAGTGAGGGAAATAAGTACTTGATCCGCTGCTGATTTTGTTTTTTTTTTCCCACTGACAAAGAAATGATCAGTCTATAATTTTAATTTTATTGGTCGGTTTATTTTAAAAGTGAGAGACAGAATAATAACAAAAATAGCTGTCCAAGGATGTCAGGGACAAGATTGTAGACCTACACAAGGCTGGAATGGGCTAGAAGACCATTGCCAAGCAGCTTGGTGAGAGGGTGGCAACAGTTGGTGCGATTATTATATGGAAGAAACACATAATAACTGTCAATCTCCCTTGGTCAGGGGCTCCATGCAAGATCTCACCTCGTGGAGTTTCAATGTTCATGAGGACGGTGAGGATTCAGCCCAGAACTACACGGAAGAATCTTGTCAATGATCTCAAGGCAGCTGGGACCATAGTCACCAAGAAAACAATTGGTAACACACTATGCTGTGAAGGAATGAAATCCTGCAGCTCCCATAAAGGTCCCCCTGCTCAAGAAAGCACATGTACAGCCCATCTGAAGTTTGCTAATAAACATCTGAATGATTCAGAGGAGAACTGGGTGAAAGTGTACAGAGTGTACTGGGCACAGAGATACAATAAATTACCAAATTTTTTGGTAAAATATAAAAGCCAAGGTTGCACCAAATAGATACCCAACCCTTAACATACCCTATATTCTCCATAGGCGACACTTTAAAAGTCCCCTATAGGTCATCAGTTTAGCGTTAAGAAGGAGGTCTGGGGCCTAGAATTATTGTTCCCATTCCAGTGTGCGCGGCGATATGTAACGTGGATCGCAATCAATGTTTTCAGGCGTAGGTGCTCTGACACGTGTGTTAAGGTTTGTACATGTTTATATGTGGGGGGTCCTCAATTTTTTTGGGGGGGTGTAACTTACATTTTTTACAATCCCATACAAAGTGCCCTATGTGATGATTTTTTTGGTGAAAGGTTCTCTTTAAGGAGACATCCAGACCCCTTCATGTCTCCCCTGTGCTCCACTTAATGCAATGCACATCGCATTGCAATACAATCTTTCCTGGTCTTGATGGCCGGGGAAACTATTACCGGGGACCCGAAAGTGACATCACATGTCACTTCCGGTTCAGCAAAAGGAAGGGGAGGAGAGCAGATGTGTTTCTGCTCTCCTCGCTCCCCTCTACCCAGCGGTACCTGCTATGCTGGTCCCAGGCCTCCAGATGAGCAAGCGGAGCCCATGAAACAAAACGGGTGTATGGAGCATCGTAATTTCTTGTCGCCATGGCAAACTGGCGGCTAGGGTTGCCGCTTTATCCCTTTAAACCCAAAAACATTAATTATACAGGTTCTGTGGCCGATTAAGGTGGTAATTAAACTCACCCGGTGCCTTATCTGCATTAAATTAGCCTCAGAACCTGTGTAATTATTATGTGTTGGGATTTAAAGGGATGAGGTGGCAACCCTACTGGCGGCTGAGGTGTGTTGTGCCCTGGTTTCGTTTTCCTTAACAGCCCCCCTAAAAGGGATCCTTTCCCACCCCAGGTTCTATAGCAGGTGCTATTGTTGCCATTGGCCCAACGATGTCACATGAGAGCTGGTCTGGTGTCCTCGGCTGTGTGTGTAAAGTTGTCTAGAGTAGGGCCAAACCATAAAGAAGGCTGTCAGTGCTGGCCCCGTAGCAGCTGCAACCGGGGCATTCCTCTCCCTGTATCCGCTTGTACGCAAAGGGGTGAGGATGCTTGTACCATCACTGACCTTATATGGCCACATGGCGGGAATGCTTTGGGTGCAGCCGGTTGGACCCAGCACCAATAGCTTCCTCCCGAATTTGGCCAAACATGTTTGGACTGAAGCCAAGCTTGTCCCTAGTCTAGAGGGACTCAAAGCTTACACATAGCTAACTTTCCCTGCACCTAACAGCCTCCCTAATGAGGCCCTCCTCCCCAGCACATATGAGGTTCTAAGCTGTGCGTGTAAGCTCTACTAAAGAAAGTCAAAGCTTGCCCAGGGTTCTAAATAGAACAGCTTTACTTAACTGCCTCACTAATGGGACCCCCCTTCTTTCCCAGGCCCAATAGCAGCTGCGTGGGATGCTATGACTATTGTGACGTCAAAGGGCTTAGAGATGTCACAATAGGGCGGGTATGGTGTCCTGAGCTGTGCATTTAAGACCAGCCCTTCTTGACAACCTACTTAATGGGACACCCCACCCCCCCCCACCCTAGGAATCAAAGCAGCCACATGGGCCACTACGGTTATTGTTATGTCACTGGGGGCAAGTATGGTGTCCCTAGAGGGGCTCAAATCTTACAAAGAGCTTCCTCTCTCAATAGACCAGCTCTTCTTAACAGCCTCCCTAATGGGACCCCCCCATTTACCATAGGAACCATAGCAGCCACATGGGCTGTTATTGTTATGCCACTGGGGGCAGGTATAGTGTCCCTAGAGGGGCTCAAAGCTTACACAGGTCTTCCTTTCTTTACTTCCAACACATCAGCCCATCTTAACAGCCTCCCAAATGGGACCCCCCCTCCTACCCCAAGAATTATAAGCGCCACATGGGCCACTATGGCTATTGTAATGCCACTGGGGGTAGGTATGGTGTTCCTAGAGGGACTCAAAGCTTACACAAAACTTCCTCTCTCAATAGACTGTCTCTTCTTAAAAGCCTCCTGCCAATGTGGGCCGTTATGGCTATTGTTATGCCACTGGGGGGGGGGGGGGCAGGTATAGTGTCCCTAGAGGGCCTTAAAGCTTACACATGGCTTCTTTTCTATGCTCCCAACAGGCTAGCTCTTCTTAACAGCCTCCCTAATGAGGCACCCTCTTATCCTAGGAACCATAGCAGCCACATGGGCTGCTATTGCTATGGCAGTGGGGACAGGTATGGCATCCTAGAGGGACTCAAAGCTTACACAGTGCTTCCTTTTCTTGCTCCCAACAGACCTGCTCTTCTTAAAGACCTCCCTAATGAGGCCTCCCCCCTACCCTAGGAACCATAACAGCTACGTGGGCTGCTATGGCTATTGGAATGCCATTGGGCCCAGTCATGGCAAATGGGGGGTAGGTATGGTGTCCTCAACAGGGTGTGTAAGCTTGCCTAGAGCTTACACTGGGCTTCCTTTTCTTGATCTCTACAGACCAGCTCTTCTTAACAGCCTCCCTGATAGGGCCCCCGATTATCCTAGGGACCATAGAAGCAACATGGGCTGTTATTGCTATTGTTATGGCACTGGGGGCAGGTATGGTGTCCCTAAAGGCATTAAAGCTTACACAGGTCTTCCTTTCCTTGCTCTCAACAGACCAGTCCTTAACGGGCCTCCTGCCCTAGGAATCTTATCAGCCACATGGGCCACTAAGGCTATTGTTATGTCACTGGGGGCAAGTATGGTGTCCCTAGAGGGACTCAAAGCTCTCAATAGACCAGCTCTTCTTAACAGCCCCCCCCCCCCCCATATCCTAGGAATCCTAGCATCCACCTGGACTGCTATGGCTATTGTTATGGCACTGGGGGCAGGTACGGTGTTCCTAGAGAGACTCAAAGCTTATACAGAGCTTCCTTTCCTTGCTGCCAACAAACCAACTCTTCACACGGTGCACATTTGCCACCATTTACTCCCATGGGACGTTGTACTCATGGCGGCTCTGCCTACAGCCTTCCCGTACCAATAAATTGGACTATGGTGCGAATACGCAATGTAAAGAGCCATCCAGAGATTTCCTTTCTGAAGGCTGTGGTGCACAGTGAACAAAGCTCAAACGGAGAGGAAGGCAGGTACATTACTGGCTGGGCTGGGTTGTGTTTGGATGCGGGGGAGGGGGGGGGGGGGTGAAAATTATCTAGACAACTTCACCAAAGGAAAACTTGTCCTTTTGGTTGCCGTCCCACTGTACATTCTAACAGGTTCCATTTAAATATTACATTGTTACAGCCTCGATAGTGCGGAAATCATCCTTCAAAGCGACCGTAGTAGAGCGTAGATTATAAATGTACACGGAATGTTCTGTAAATGTGCCTCTCATTATCACTAAACATTATTCTGGTAATGGTGCCTTATCATTACCATGCAGACAATCAGTTTACTGCAGAATAAAGGCTCAGAATTAAGTAGTGCAGACAGCGGGTCCCAGAGGAGCCAAGAATAGAGCCAGAACAATATGAGATTTTAACATCTCTCTACTCTGTGCTCACAAAACCGAGAGAGAAAATCCACGTGCTGCACGGACCCGACTTAGCAGAGAATTCTTATCAACCTCCAGCAAATTAATCACACAATGTTATATAAAACTACTTTTTACCTATCAGCCGAAAAAAATATATATATACTCTGCTTGTGTTTGGGGCCATGTGTGATGTCTGATCCGCCATCACTCGGCTTACGAGTCCTTTAATGTAAAAAGCACTGAGGGGTCTTTGTATACAAAAAATTTGCTGTGCGGATGTCTTAAAAAGTGATTGCAAACCCTCGGTTTTTGTTTTGTTTTGTTTTTTTTTTTAGTTTAGTTTTTTTTTTTTTTTTTTGGGGGGGGGGGTTTGTTTTGTATTTTTGTGGGGTTTTTTTGTTTTTTGTTGTTTTTTGGGGGGTTTTTTGTTTTTGTATTTTTTTGTGGGGTTTTTTTGTTTTTTTGGGGGTTTTTTTGTTTTTTTTTTTCTGTTTGTTTTTTTTGGGGGGGTTTGTTGTTTTTTGGGGTTTTTTTTCATGTTTTTTTTGGTTTTGTTTTTTGGGGGGTTTTTTTGTTTTGTATTTTTGTTTTTTTTTTGTTTTTTTGGGGGGTTTTTTTTGTTTTTGTTTTTTTTTTTGTTTTGTTTTTTTGGGGGGGGTTTGTTGTTTTTTGGGGGTTTTTTCATGTTTTGTTTTTTTGGGGGGGGGGGGTTTGTTTTGTATTTTTGTTTTTGTTTTTTTTTGGGGGGGGGGGTTTTGTTGTTTTTTTGGGGGGGTTTTTGTTGTTTTTTTGGGGGGGGTTTTTTGTTTTGTATTTTTGTTTTTTTAAATAACAAACATATCATACTTACCTCCACTGTGCAGTTCGTTTTGCACAGTGTGGCCCCGATCCTCCTCTTCTTGGGTCCCCCGGCTGTGCTATCCTCTCCTCCCCACATTAGGAAACCCCCCCCCTCTCGCTCTCAGGGGGGGGTACCTTGCGGGCGCGCTCCCGAGTCCAGCATTTGCGTCCATAGACACAGAATGACGGATTCGTCCCCCCCGCGTCATTGCTTTTGATTGACAGCAGTGGGAGCTAATGGCTGCTCTGCTTTCAATCTATCCAATCAAGGGCTGAGAATCCCAGGGCAGAGAGGTACAGCGCCATCTCCGCAGAGGGAACGAACGGGCTCAGGTGAGTAAAACAGGGAGGCTGGGGGGCCGGTCACTGTCAATAATACCACATTACAGCCAATAGCTGAAGCTCCTATGATCGTCAACACCATCTAGTAGCCATAATGCAGTATTTTTATTTATTTTGATTGAGGATTGATTTTGAGTTTAGAAAAAGACTGCACTATGGCCCCTAGATAGAGCACCTATGATCTTCGACACACCATAATGTGGTATTTTTTCCACTTATTGTACAGTGCTGCACAAACCATTGGCTCTATATAAATCCTGTAAAAATAATAATAACATGTCATTTCAGAAGAATACCTCATTACAACCACTAGAGGGCGCTCTTATGATCGGCATCGCCATCTAGTGGCCATAATGTGGTATTTTTTTCCCTCATATTGTTGGCCGCTATATAAATACTGTATGCCAGGGGCGGACTGACCATCGGGCACTGCCTGAAGGCCCATGGCCACTAGGGGGCCCCATGACAGCTTCCACTTCGATCTACCCGTCAAATGTATAAATACTGTATAATAATAATAAGTAAATTTCAGAAAAATACCACACTATGGCCACTAGATAGGGCTCCTGCGATCGTCAATGCACAACTGGTCGCTTAATGCAGTATTTATTTTTTTCTTAAGATATTTTAGAAAAATACTGCATTACAACCACTAGATGGGGCTCCTATGATCGTCAACTCTATCTAGTGGCCATATTGTGGTATTTTTTTTTTTTAACTTTATATGGTAAAGTGCTGCACAACCCGTTGGCTCCATATAAATCCTGTATAAATGTAAATGATAATATGTAATTTCATTAAAATACATCCTATGCATTTAGGTTAAAAACATGAGGGGTTTACAATGCCTTTAAGCCTTCAAAGGATCGCCGTTATTGTTTCTAAGAGGATAATTTACTATGATCGTCAGCTCCATCTGGTGGCTGTAATGTGGTATTTTTCTGAAATACCTCCAAAAAAAAAGTACCGCATTATGGCCACTAGTTGGCGTAAACGATCATAGGAGCGCCATCTGGGGGCTGTAATGTGGTATTTTTCTGAAATGACATAGTTAGTCTGGCTGAAAAAAGACACAAGTCCATCTAGTTTATGGGTAGACAACCTGGGGCCCCTCCAGCTGTTGTGGAACTACATTTCCCATGAGGCATTGCAAGGCTGGCAGTTACAATTATTCACAGAGGCATGATGGGACTTGTAGTTCTGCAACAGATGGAGGGCCCCAGGTTGCCTACCCCTGATCTAGTTTAACCAAGAAAAAAAAATATTAATAATATCATCATCATTATTATTATTATTATTTAAACAGGATTGATATAACTACAACAGTTTGCACAGCGCTTTCCAATATGAGGGGAAAAAAATACCACAATATGGCCACTAGATAGAGTTGATGATCAGAAGAGCCCCATCTATTGGTTGTAATGCGGTATTTTTCTAATATACCTTAAGAAAAAAATAAATACTGCATTAAGCCACCAGTTGGCATGGACGATCGCAGGAGCCCTATCTAGTGGTATTTTTATGAAATGTATTATTAGTATACAGTATTTATATAGCGCCAACAGTTTACGCAGCACTTTACAATATGAGGGGGAAAAAATACCGCATTATGGCCACTAGAAGGCGATGGCGATCATAAGAGCGCCCTCTAGTGGCTGTAAGGAGGTATTTTTCAGAAATTACTTATTATCATTTATACAGGATTTATATGGAGCCAACGGTTTATGCAGCACTTTACAATATAAAGTAAAAAAATGACCACAATATGGCCACTAGATAGAGTTGACGATCATAGGAGCCCCATCTAATGGTTGTAATGCAGTATTTTTCTAAAATGTCTTAAGAAAAAAAATAAATACTGCATTAAGCCCTCAGTTGGCATTGACGATCGCGGGAGCCCTATCTAGTGGCCATAATGTGGTATTTTTCTGAAATGTACTATTAGTATACAGCAGGGGCGGACTGACAACTCATGGGGCCCCTGGGCAACAGGAGATCATGGGGCCCCCCTGTGTCCCCGCCCACACTCAAGCCCCACCCCCAGCTTGCACTGCGTGGATGCCTCAATTCTGGGTTGAACCTGAGATAAACAGTGCACAGGGGGCAGCAGGCCAGAGCACGGGGGGGGGGACCATGGCAAAGTATAGAAGTCAGGGGGTAAGGAGGGCACAATATGTATGTGTGCGCAGGGCAGGAGGGCACACTACATGGGGAGCAGCAGGGCACAGTAGGACACCATACATGGGGGGGCAGCAGGGAACATATAGGGCACATTACATGGGGGGAGGCAGAGGGGCACATTATGGGGCACGGCAGGGAACATTACGGGGGCTAGCCTGGCACATTATGGGGCACAGCGTGAAACATTACATGGGGCAGGAGAGCACATTATGGGGTACAGTAGAGTATATTATAGGGTTGTCCTGATACCGATACTAGTATCGGTATCGGCACCGATACCGAGCATTTGCCCAAGTACTTGTACTCGGGCAAATGCTCCCGATGCTTCCGCCGATACTATGACAGTCAGCGGTGATCGGCGTGCGGGGGAGTTACAAGCTTCCCCCCCGCGGCTTTCAGCGGCTTTCAGTGACATACAGCGGTGATCGGTGCTTGTAACTTCCCCACGCGATTACCGCTGACTGTCACCTCATCCTCCTCCATGCCAACTCCGTTCCTCTGTCCCCCTCTCCTTCTCTGTCCCCCTCCATTCCGTTCCTCCGTTCCTCTGTCCCCCTCCGTTCCGTTCCTCTGTCTCCCTCTCCTTCTCTGTCCCCCTCCGTTCCTTTCCTCCGTTCCTCTGTCCCCCTCCGTTCCTCTGTCCCCCTCTCCTTCTCTGTCCCCCTCCGTTCCGTTCCTCCGTTCTGCTGTGTCTCTCCGCTGTCCCCTCCGTTCTGCTGTCTCTCTCCGCTGTGTGAATGGACAGAGTCAGCTGACTGTCCATTCACATAACTGAAACATTGTAATCTCCTGTGAATACGATGTCTCAGTTTATGAATGGAGAGGAGCCGCTGTGTTCTCTCCATTCATTCTCAGTGCAGCTGAGGCTGCAGAGAAAGGGACTGGGGAATCTCTATCCTCTGTCCCTTTCTCTGTCTCAAGGGGGAGATATCAGAGGTCTGTTAAGACCCCTGATATCTCACCAAAGCCCCCAACAGGGCTGATTAAAAAAAAACAAAAAAAAAAAACATATTGCAAAAATGAATAAAAAAAATATTATTGTAAAAAATAAAAATTGTAAATAAAAAAAAAAAAAAAAAAAACACAGACACCGTTCACCCCCCCCCCCCCCCCGAAAAAAAAAAGCATTGTTAAAAAAAAAAAAAAAAACTGTCACGTGACAAAAAAAAAAGTATCTGTAATCGGTATCGGCGAGTACTTGAAAAAAAGTATCGGTACTTGTACTCGGTCCCTAAAAAAGTGGTATCGGGACAACCCTAGTATATTACATGGGTCAAGAGGGCACATAATGGGACACAGCAGGTGATATTACATGGAGCAAGAGGGCACATATAGGGCACAGTATGGTGCACACAGCAGAGCGCATTATGCATCACGGGGCACACAGCAGGGCACATCATATGGCAAACAGCAGGGTACAGGGCACATAATGGGGCATACAGAAGGTCTCAAGACCCATCACAAAGCCCACAGGAGGGAACTGGGCACACAGTGGGGCACATGGTAGGGCATGGGGCACACAGTAGGACACATCGTGGGGCACACCACAAGAGCACATCATGGGGCACACAGTAGGGCATATCACGGGGCACACAGTAGGTCATGGGACACATAACAAGGCACACAGCAAGGCATGGGGGCAGGCAGCAGGGCATGTTGGCAGGCATCAGAGCATTGGGACACACGCAGGGCATTGGGGCACACATCAGAGCATGGGGTAGACAGCAGGCCATGGGCACAGTTCAGGGTGTGGGGCAGACAGCAGGGCGTGGGGGACAGAGCAGGGCATGGGGGCAGACAGCAGAGCATGGGGCACAGACTAGGGCATGGGGGCACACATAAGGGAATGGGGCACAGAGCAGAGTATGGGCAGACTATAGGGCAGTGATGGCGAACCTTGGCACCCCAGATGTTTTGGAACTACATTTCCCATGATGCTCCACTACATTGCAGAGTGCATGAGCATCATGGGAAATGTAGTTCCGAAACATCTGGGGTGCCAAGGTTCACCATCACTGCTATAGGGCATGGAGCAGACATCAGGGCACAGAGCAGGACACTGGGCACATAGAGGGACACACACAGACAGCATACAAGCTGCTGAACTTTCCTTCCTAGATGCAGAGTAGCGCGGGAAGCGGTTGTAAACAGACCTCTCGTGATGCGCTCCTCCCCGCCAGGCCCCTCCTCTCTTCTCGTCCATCCGAGGTGATGATAAATACAAGCACCTGGGGTGGACGGGAGGGAAGGAGGGGCCGGCGGGGAGGAGCGCATCACGAGAGGTCTGTTTACACTGCATTCTCTTAGCAGGGAGCAGGGATTCGGGACCCGATCTACCCATCAGCTAGCTGTAATTGACGGGTAGATTGAAGTGGAAGCTGTCATGGGGCCCCCTAGTGGCCACGGGTCCTCAGGCAGTGCCCGAAGTGCCCGATGGTCAGTCCGCCCCTGGCATACAGTATTTATATAGCACCAACAGTTTATACAGCACTTTACAATATGAGGGAAAAAAATACCACATTATGGCCACTAGAAGGCGATGCCAATCATAAGAGCGCCCTCTGGTGGCTGTAAGGAGGTATTTTTCTGAAATTACTTATTATTATTTATACAGGATTTATATGGAGCCAACGGTTTGTGCAGCACTTTACAATATAAAGTAAAAAAAATACCACAATATGGCCACTAGATAGAGTTGGCGATCATAGGAGCCCCATCTAATGGTTGTAATGCAGTATTTTTCGAAAATATCTTAAGAAAAAAATAAATACTGCATTAAGCCACCAATTGGCATTGGTGATAGCAGGAGTCCATCTACTAGTGCATTGACGGTCTGGTCATTCATTATAGGGCGTTCCGCGGGTGCTCGAATTTCCTGCGAACTCCCCATAATGTTCTAAAATCGCCCAACAGGCGAACACCCGATGTTTGAGGCCTCGAACATCGGGCTCATCCCTAGATACAGTGAATGAGCATTATGGCCTTGGGACAGGCACTGGCTCCATCAGAAGCCCACGTGACAGCGCAGTCAACCTACGTCAGGAAGTGCAAGAACAAGAACATCTATAGTAGGATCACCAGAGATTATTTTTATGAGATTTGCAGATTTAAAAATAATAAAATTGACTTTTCAAATGACATTAACGCTAAAGATTATATAACATTTTAGTGATGCGTATAATTAACTATTACCCTTCCCACCTCCGCCCCCCCCCCCCCCAGGCTTGCTCCATGAATACCGGCGTGCTTTCTGTGCTCTTTGAATTTAAACAGGTTAGGATGGACTGTAAAACCCTTTAGGCTTATTTGCTCCCCAAGGTTTGGATCTTGTCGTTCTCATTTCATATCAAAGCTGCGTGTTCATATAGCATACCGCTAAGCAGCTACATTATTTAAATTACCTGAGCGTATACGCCATGTAGGTTTGATGGTCGGCGCTCGTTAACAGAGCGCCAGAAATATTTCAATATTTTATTTAAAGTGTATTTCAGGGGAAAAAGCAAACATTCATAACATCTCTACAATACATGAACATTTCCTTTTTTTTTGGGGGGGGGGGGGGGGGGAATACCGGGAGAGCATTGTTCAGCACCCAGGGCAAGGATACAGAACTGCACCTCTCCCCATCACTGATAATGCATGATGTAGAATGGCTGTACTGCCCTGCACCCATTCTCTTCCCCCGTGCTCCAGCTGCCCGTTCAGGTGCTTATCTAATAGTTTTTTGAAACTATCAATGCTCCCCGCTGAGACCACCGCCTGTGGAAGGGAATTCCACATCCTTTCTGATCTTACAGTAAAGAACCCTCTACGTAGTTTAAGGTTAAACCGCTTTTCTTCTAATTTTAGTGAATGGCCACGTGTCTTATTAAATTCCCTTTCGCGGAAAAGTTTTATCCCTATTGTGGGGTCACCAGTACAGTATTTATACATTGAAATCATATCCCCTCTCAAGCGTCTCTTCTCCAGAGAGAATAAGTTCAGTGCTCGCAACCTTTCCTCATAACTAAGATCCTCCAGACCCTTTATTAGCTTTGTTGCCCTGCTTTGTACTCGCTCCATTTCCAGTACATCCTTCCCGAGGACTGGTGCCCAGAACTGGACAGCATACTCCAGGTGCGGCCGGACCAGAGTCTTGTAGAGCGGGAGAATTATCGTTTTATCTCTGGAGTTAATCCCCTTTTTAATGCCAATATTCTGTTTGCTTTGTTAGCAGCAGCTTGGCATTGCATGTCATTGCTGAACCTGTCAGCTACTAGGACCTCCAAGTCCTTTTCCATCCTAGATTCCCCCAGAGGTTCTCCCCCAGTGTATAGATTGCATTCATATTTTTTCCACCCAAATACATTATTTTACATTTTTCTACATTTAACCTCATTTGTCATGTAGTTGCCCACCCCAATAATGTGTTGAGATCTTCTAGGTTTCCAAATCCTGAGGAGAAGTTATTGCCCTGCTTAGCTTAGTATCGTCTGCAAATACAGAGATTGAGCTGTTTATCCCATCCTCCAGGTCGTTTATGAACAAATTAAACAGGATTGGTCCCAGCACAGAACCCTGGGGGACCCCACTTTCCACACCGGACCATTCCGAGTACTCCCCATTTATCACTACCCTCTGAACTCTCCCTTGTAGCCAGTTTTCAATCCATGTACTCACCCTATGGTCAATGCCAACGGACCTTACTTTGTACAGTAAATGTTTATGGGGAACTGTGTCAAACGCTTTTGCAAAATCCAGATACACCACGTCTACGGGCCTTCCTTTATCTAGATGGCAACTCACCTCCTCATAGAAGGTTAATAGATTGGTTTGGCAAGAAAGATTCTTCATGAATCCATGCTGATTACTGCTAATGATACCGTTGTCATTAATAAAATCTTATATTTCATCCCCTCCAAGAGCTTGCATACTATTGATGTTAGGCTAACTGTTCTGTAATTCCCAGGGATGTATTTTGGGCCCTTTTTTAAATATTGGTGATAGGTGATACATTGGCTTTTCTCCAATCAGCTGGTACCATTCCAGTCAGTAGACTGTCAGTAAAAATTAGGAACAATGCTCTGGCAATTACTTGACTGAGTTCCTTAACCTCCCTGGCGGTATTCCAGAGTGTGGCTCGAGGTTAAATTTCAGCACCATTAGCGGTAACTCTGAGCCACACTCGGGATTACATCTCAGGATCCTGGTGCAGGTTACTTACCTTGTCCCCAGGATCGCGGTGTCTGCGGGCTCTGTCCTGCCCCAGAAGCCTCTCTGTGCCAGGCTCCGTTCCCTGCGAGCGTCACAACGCACGGGGGCGGAGCCTGGCGGCAAATTCAAATAATGTAAAAATTATAACACATACAGTCCTGTAATCTTACAGATTACAGGACTGTTTGAAATAATTTCATTTCTCTTTTGTCCCCAATGCTTTGGCCCATGCCCTGCATGCAGTTTTATATTATAAATACTGTTCTTTCTGCCTGGAAACTTGACATTGTCCATAGCATCCAAAAAGTGTCCCTTTACGTCAAAAGTGGCTTTAGACCAGCTAGAAAACAGCGATAGTAAATTAGAACACTTGCAGAATTGAGCGATAGTGAATCGTGGGGAAATTTATTTTATTATTTTTATATTATAATTTTTTAAAATTATTTATATTTACTTATTATATTATAATTTATGATTTTGTGTTTCAAACTTCATCATATCTACTAGACTCTTGGTGGACAGATTTAAGTGGGTTATTGCTAAGAATTACAAGCCTACAATATAAAACGCCAAATTTCTATGCAAAATAATTGTACTGCTTTGAGACGCAAAAATCTGAAATAATCATACCGCCACGGAGGTTAAGGACCCTCGGGTGCAAGCCATCTGGTCCTGGTGATTTTTTAATGTTACGTTTTTCAAGTCTATTTCTAATTCTGTCCTCTGTTAGCCATGGAAGTGCTTCCTGTGATATGGTGAACATGCCATATAGTTTAGACCGGTTGCATACTATCTCCTTATTGGGTGTTCTGAGGTTGCAAATAGGACTTGTTACTGTACTTACCTCTGGTTGAGGTGCTTTAGTCAACCTACCACTAATGCCCCCAATACTACCCTCTGGAATTTGTTCCACGTTGACTATCTCTACCTCTGGACCCTCCCCCGTCACCTAGTTTAAAAGCCCCTTTCATTTTTCGGCCATCTTTACTCCCAGCCGGTCTGCACCCTTTCCTCCCCAGTAGAGACCTCTCTAGCCCCCCCCCCCCCCCCCCAAGTACACACTACAGATTCCACCACCCCCAATACAGACTACAGACCCCCCCCCCCAGTACAGACCACAGATTCCCCCACCCCAATACAGACATTTCCTCCCCAGTAGAGACCTCTCCACCCTCCCCAAAGTACAGACTACAGATTCCCTTGCCCCCCCAATACAGAACACACCCCCCACCCAGTACAGACCACACCCCCCCCTTCAGTATAGATCACAGACCTGCCAGCACAGACCCCCAAAGTACAGCCTTTCCTCCCCAGTACTGACCCTCCGCTCCTAGTACAGACCTTACCCCCTGAACCCTGGATTTCAACTACCAGAACTCACACACAGCGGCAATCCTTGGCAATGCAATGTGGCACTACACATCAGAGCCAAGGAGGAGCCTTCCTCTGCTCTGTAAAAGTCGCTGCATCTGAGGTCTGAATTATCACCTGGGTCAATCCTGTGCTAGAGATGCCCCTGCACCATGTTTGGGGATGATTCTGGGAATCCTTGTTTACCAGGGACACGCCACTCAGAATGGGTCTGTCCCCAGGAAAAGGGGGAAAACGGCAACCATAATCCTAGAATCCCTGGTAGAATTTTAAAGGACGTGGCTGAAACAGTTTTTGGGCCTGATATTTTTGGACTGCTAGGAGCTTCCCAAACACTTCCATACAATTTTGCATCAGTTGCTGCTCTATAATACATTCTTTTTCAAAGCTTGGTTCTGGTTTCCATTGACTTCAGTGGCACTGCCAATTCAGAAATTCCAAATTTCTGAGGTTCGAGAATTTTTGGAAAATTTGGCTGAACCTCAACGAATCCAAATTTCAGAAGTTCACTCATCTCTAATAGTAGGTTCTTGTAGACTATTTTCCTAAGTGGACAACTGGAGGTCCAGCCTAGACACACAGCCTCTCTATGGGGGAAACCCTCAGGAGCTCACCAGATGTTCCCAGATATTTACTGACTTGCCATCCCATTCCCCTGCCAGCAGTGATTGGATGGATTGATAAATTCACAATTTACAATGTTAACACTCATTGCACAGAATACAGGAACTATCAGATTAGGTATACTTAACACTTTATTTGAGCTATGGACATCTTGGGCTGGTCAGAGGCAAAACTGACCTTGAAGGGCAAAGGCATATGATACCACTGTCTGCGTCAATATAATGTTCATTATAAATCATTATGAGCAGTGCCCTTCAAATTCAGTGTAGTAAGCTCACCAACCCAATGATGGCACATCTATTTTTGAAAGATGGGGGGGGGGGTTATGCCTAACTAGGATAAGGTGACAATTTCTTCCTATAGCCCCCTTCTGAAAGGTATAACGCACACTCCCATTGTTACCACTCTACTGCAAGAATCCACCATGAGTAAGCCTTGGTGTCAGATGATGTCTGAGCTTACCCAGGTAGATGATGTGATGCACATATCCAGCATTTAGGCCTGATAACTAGCCGCTGTGTCACATGTTCTCCTATACTTAAAAGCCCCATTCCATTAGGTTAGGGGTCGCCAAACTTTCTAAACCAAGAGCCAGTTTACTGTCCTTCAGGCTTTTAGGGGGGCCGAACTATGGCCAGCGGGTGTAGAAAATGCCTTGGCATCAGTGCCCCATATATATATTGGGAGGAATGGTGCCCCATTGTTGGTATCAATGGGAAGAATAGTGTCCCATTGATGGTGTCAGTAGGGGGAATGGTGTCCCATCATTGGTGTCAGTTGGTGGAATAGTGCCTCAAAGGACAGAAAAAGACAAGCAAGGGGCCACATCCAGCCCCTGTTTGGAGACGGCTGCATTAGAGCAATGGAGTGAGGGCTCTAACAGAGTGAGAAGGGAGCTTGGATGGGCAAATATACTTTACAGGGGGGCTATCAGGAGTTGCTGCTACTCTGCTATGAATAGGCAAAATGGTGGTGTCTCTTTAAAGAAAACTTTTATGAACTAGAATGGTCTATTACAGCTTTTATCAACTAGGCTTTTGTAGAACCCTAGGAGACATTTGTTAAGGTTTCTTGAACAATTTCTGAATTTCAGATAATGACCATTAAAACCAATGATCTTTTTAGCTATCTGTAAGGGGGAGGAATAAGGGGGGGGGGTGCATCAATCACCAATGTAAGGAACATTCTTCCCACTGATCACCAATGTAAGGACTATTCTTCCTACTGACCACCAATGTAAGGACTATTCTTCCTACTGACCACCAATGTAATGGGGTCCTTCTCTCACAGACTCTCCCAATCACCACCAATGTAAGGAACATTCTTCCCACTGATCACCAATGTAAGGAACATTCTTCCCACTGATCACCAATGTAAGGAACAGTCTTCTCACTGACCACCAATGTAAGGAGCATTCTTCCCACTGACCACCAATGTAAGGGGCATTCTTCCCACCGACCACCAATGTAAGGAACATTCTTCTCACAGACCAATCTAAGGAGTATTCTTCCCACTGACCACTAATGTAAGGACCATTCTTCCCACTGACCACCAATGTAAGGGGCATTCTTCCCACTGATCACCAATGTAAGGGGCATTCTTCCCACTGATCACCAATGTAAGGATCATTCTTCCCACCGACCACCAATGTAAGGAACATTCTTCTCACAGACCAATCTAAGGAGTATTCTTCCCACTGACCACTAATGTAAGGACCATTCTTCCCACTGACCAACAATGTAATGGGGCCCCTCTCTCACAGACTCTCCCAATCACCACCAATGTAAGGGGGGCTTTCTCCTATCAATCGCCAGTCTAAGAGGACCCGTCTCCTCTGACCACCCATGTAAGGGAACATTTCACAAACCACCAAATCGGGAACCTTTACATTGACCATTAAAGTGGACATTTCTTCACTGACCACCAATGTGAGGGAACACTACATTTTTCATTGTTTGTATTTATTTTCTGGTCATTATTATTCTTCACTCCATTCCATTGTTCTTACTAAAAAATTGTTTTGTCCGTTAGAGTATCCCTGAGTGTCAAATATTCCCCCTCCCTTTATTCCTTTATTTTACCTTTTCATGCCAACAAACCATGAGCTGTGTATGGAGACCTTAACGTTATTTTAAGGGTCCGTCCATGTTTAGAAAGGTTGAGAAAGGCCTGTCTATGGATATATTATCACTGACTGTATAAATGAATGTAAAAAAGGGGGTGAGGAATTACGAGGAAGAAAATACAAGTTGTCGTGGATGGCCTCTAAAAGCTTAAACATTTAAAAAAAAAAAAAGAAAACTGGCACAACCGTAGTCACATGCTGGTCCAAAGGATAAATGTGACAATCACCTGCAGGAATTCTAAGAGATTTCGAAGTTTAAAAATAGAAGAAACTAAAATAGACAGAAATCCAGTGGCATGGAATAAAAAGTTCAGTCCTTGCATTGTTAGACGGGAAGCTTTAGAAGAAGGTATTTTGTGTTCCCAACTTAATCCTTCTAAAGGGAAAAATATAAAAAGAAATCTATGGCAAAAAGGTAGGTCCACAGCGGAGAAAAAGGGGTGGGCAGAAGGGACAGCTGCCCCCAGGCGCAGCGGTGTGCGCCCCTTCACCGAACACAAGGGTCTGTGCAAGGATTTTTTGTCTACACAGGCGAAAGTGCATTTTCACCATTGGCTCCAGCTACTGTCAATCACAGCCAGTAAGCCAATGAGGAGAGAGAGTGGGGGCGGGGTCAAGCCACGCTCTGTGTGTGAATGGACACACAGAACTGTGGATTGGAAGATAGCTGCTTGCTATGGGGGCAAGGTCAGGAGGGAGGGGCCAGGAGCACCAGCTGAGGACCTGAGAAGAAGAGGATGGGGATTGCTCTGTGTAAAACCATTACACAGAGCAGGTAAGCATATGACATGTTTGTTATTTTAAAAAAAGAATCTGCCTTTAATATCACTTTAACCACTTGCCGATATACATGGTTAGTGTTTGGCTGAAGCCATTTATTATCAATCAACTGTCTTTACTCTTTTTAAATCATAATGACAACAGAAACTACTCAAATGACCCTGATCAAAAGTTTACACACCCTGGTGATTTTGGCCTGATAACATGCACACAAGTTGACACAAAGGGGTTTGAATGGCTATTAAAGGTAACCATCCTAACCTGTGATCTGTTTGTAATTAGTGTGTGTGTGTATAAAAGGTCAATGAGTTTCTGGACTCCTGACAGACCCTTGCATCTTTCATCCAGTGCTGCACTGACGTTTCTGGATTCTGAGTCATGGGGGAAAGCAAAAGAATTGTCAAAGGATCTGCGGGAAAAGCTAGTTGAACTGTATAAAACAGGAAAGGAATATAAAGGGATTTAAAAAAAAAAAAAAGAGTAAACACAGTTGATTGATAATAAATGGCTTCAGCCAAACACTAACCAGAAAAGAAAAGAAGAAAAGAAAAGTTTTGGTGTTATCATTCATATTCTCTGAAAAATGGCCAAAAAAATCATAAATTCTGCCAGGGTATGTAAACTTAGGAGCACAACTGTATATATATAAAAGCTAGATAGATAGATAGATTAGATAGATAGATAGATTAGATAGATTAGATAGATTAGATAGATTAGATAGATTAGATAGATAGATAGATAGATAGATAGATAGATAGATAGATAGATAGATAGATGTACATACTATTTGTACATATTTTACATATTTTTTTAAATATTTACTTTTATATGTTTTTATTTTTTTTTACCCAGTCATAACAATCAGTATCATAAATCCGCATGTTTAATCCATATTGTTTTAACCAACATTTTTATAACAAGTAGCTTTGAAATGCTAGTCAAAATGGATTTTTTTTTTCCCCGGTCAATAGTTTCAATTTCCGAATGTGATATTGTTATCCTTGAAATCGCTGCCTATTATTACCATTGAGCACTCCAATCATATTCCACATGTGTCACTTATTATGTGATTCTTTTACAAAACAGCGGAGATCAATTTCCTCGGTGGTGGAAAAGAACACGATGACATCCCAGCATGGATGACTCATAGAGGACACAGCTGGGAGCCGAAGCCTCCGATGTACACAGTGGTGGATTGTGGATGAAGCGTGTCCTATATTATATCATCATAGGCCGGGCTTCTCATCGCTCTCATTCCCACTCCTCCACCCAATCACTGAAATCTCACAGATTTAATGTTATAATGTATATATATAAAATCTTTTTTTAATACAGCTTCCAGTAAAATAATCCATGACAATCCTGCCATGAAGGTCTTTCATTCCTGTCACCTTGCCGCATGACCAGCCACATAATCTTCTCCTCCCCCAGCATTGGTGGTCAGTGGCTGGCTGTAACAATACCCCCCCCCAGCATTGGTGGTCAGTGACTGACTGTAACAATACCCCCCCCCCCCAGCATTGGTGGTCAGTGGCTGGCTGTAACAATACCCCCCCCCAGCATTGGTGGTCAGTGACTGGCTGAAACAATACCCCCCCCCCAGCATTGGTGGTCAGTGACTGGCTGTAACAATACCCCCCCCCAGCATTGGTGGTCAGTGACTGGCTGTAACAATACCCCCCCCCCCCCCAGCATTGGTGGTCAGTGACTGGCTGTAACAATACCCCCCCCCAGCATTGGTGGTCAGTGACTGGCTGCAACAATACCCCCGCTCCAGCATTGGTGGTCAGTGACTGGCTGTAACAATACCCCCCCAGCATTGGTGGTCAGTGACTGGCTGTAACAATACCCCCCCCCCAGCATTGGTGGTCAGTGACTGGTTGCAACAATACCCCCCCCCCCCAGCATTGGTGGTCAGTGACTGGCTGTAACAATACCCCCCCCCCAGCATTGGTGGTCAGTGACTGGCTGTAACAATACCCCCCCAGCATTGGTGGTCAGTGACTGGCTGTAACAATACCCCCCCCCCCCCCAGCATTGGTGGTCAGTGACTCACTGTAACAATACCCCCCCCCCCCAGCATTGGTGGTCAGTGACTCACTGTAACAATACCCCCCCCCCCCAGCATTGGTGGTCATTGACTGGCTGTAACAATACCCCCCCAGCATTGGTGGTCAGTGACTGGCTGTAACAATACCCCCCCAGCATTGGTGGTCAGTGACTGTCTGCAACAATACCCCCGCTCCAGCATTGGTGGTCAGTAACTGGCTGTATCAATACCCCCCCCCCAGCATTGGTGGTCAGTGACTGGCTGTAACAATACCCCCCCAGCTTTGGTGGTCATTGACTGGCTGTAACAATACCCCCCCCCCCCAGCATTGGCGGTCATTGACTGGCTGTAACAATACCCCCCCAGCATTGGTGGTCAGTGACTGGCTTCAACAATACCCCCGCTCCAGCATTGGTGGTCAGTGACTGGCTGCAACAATACCCCCCCCAGCATTGGTGGTCAGTGACTGGTTGCAACAATACCCCCGCTCCAGCATTGGTGGTCAGTGACTGGCTGTAACAATACCCCCCCAGCATTGGTGGTCAGTGACTGGTTGTAACAATACCCCCCCCAGCATTGGTGGTCAGTGACTGGTTGCAACAATACCCCCGCTCCAGCATTGGTGGTCAGTGACTGGCTGTAACAATACCCCCCCAGCATTGGTGGTCAGTGACTGGCTGTAACAATACCCCCCCCAGCATTGGTGGTCAGTGACTGGTTGCAACAATACCCCCCCCCCAGCATTGGTGGTCAGTGACTGGCTGTAACAATACCCCCCCCCCAGCATTGGTGGTCAGTGACTGGCTGTAACAATACCCCCCCAGCATTGGTGGTCAGTGACTGGCTGTAACAATACCCTCGCTCCGGCATTGGTGGTCAGTGACTGGCTGTAACAATACCCCCCCCCAGCATTCGTGGTCAGTGACTGGTTGCAACAATACCCCCGCTCCAGCATTGGTGGTCAGTGACTGGCTGTAACAATACCCCCCCAGCATTGGTGGTCAGTGACTGGCTGCAACAATACCCCCGCTCCAGCATTGGTGGTCAGTGACTGGCTGTAACAATACCCCCCCAGCATTGGTGGTCAGTGACTGGCTGTAACAATACCCCCCCCAGCATTGGTGGTCAGTGACTGGTTGCAACAATACCCCCCCCCAGCATTGGTGGTCAGTGACTGGCTGTAACAATACCCCCCCCCAGCATTGGTGGTCAGTGACTGGCTGTAACAATACCCCCCCAGCATTGGTGGTCAGTGACTGTCTGCAACAATACCCCCGCTCCAGCATTGGTGGTCAGTAACTGGCTGTATCAATACCCCCCCCCCAGCATTGGTGGTCAGTGACTGGCTGTAACAATACCCCCCCCAGCATTGGTGGTCAGTGACTGGCTGTAACAATACCCCCCCCCCCCAGCATTGGTGGTCAGTGACTGGCTGTAACAATACCCCCCCCCCAGCTTTGGTGGTCATTGACTGGCTGTAACAATACCCCCCCCCCCCAGCATTGGCGGTCATTGACTGGCTGTAACAATACCCCCCCAGCATTGGTGGTCAGTGACTGGCTTCAACAATACCCCCGCTCCAGCATTGGTGGTCAGTGACTGGCTGCAACAATACCCCCGCTCCAGCATTGGTGGTCAGTGACTGGCTGTAACAATACCCCCCCAGCATTGGTGGTCAGTGACTGGCTGTAACAATCCCCCCCAGCATTGGTGGTCAGTGACTGGTTGCAACAATACCCCCCCCCAGCATTGGTGGTCAGTGACTGGCTGTAACAATACCCCCCCCCCCAGCATTGGTGGTCAGTGACTGGCTGTAACAATACCCCCCCAGCATTGGTGGTCAGTGACTGGCTGTAACAATACCCCCCCCAGCATTGGTGGTCAGTGACTCACTGTAACAATACCCCCCCCCCAGCATTGGTGGTCAGTGACTGGCTGTAACAATACCCCCCCCCCCAGCATTGGCGGTCATTGACTGGCTGTAACAATACCCCCCCCAGCATTGGTGGTCAGTGACTGGCTGTAACAATACCCCCCCCCCCAGCATTGGTGGTCAGTGACTGGCTGTAACAATACCCCCCCAGCATTGGTGGTCAGTGACTGGCTGTAACAATACCCCCCCAGCATTGGTGGTCAGTGACTCGCTGTAACAATACCCCCCCCAGCATTGGTGGTCAGTGACTGGCTGTAACAATACCCCCCCCCAGCATTGGCGGTCATTGACTGGCTGTAACAATACCCCCCCAGCATTGGTGGTCAGTGGCTGGCTGTAACAATACCCCCCCCCCCAGCATTCGTGGTCAGTGACTGGTTGCAACAATACCCTCGCTCCAGCATTGGTGGTCAGTGACTGGCTGTAACAATACCCCCCCAGCATTGGTGGTCAGTGGCTGGCTGTAACAATACCCCCCCCCCCCAGCATTGGTGGTCAGTGACTGGCTGTAACAATACCCCCCCCCCCAGCATTGGTGGTCAGTGACTGGCTGCAACAATACCCCCGCTCCAGCATTGGTGGTCAGTGACTGGCTGTAACAATACCCCCGCTCCAGCATTGGTGGTCAGTGACTGGCTGTAACAATACCCCCCCAGCATTGGTGGTCATTGACTGGCTGTAACAATACCCCCGCTCCAGCATTGGTGGTCAGTGACTGGCTGTAACAATACCCCCCCAGCATTGGTGGTCAGTGACTGGCTGTAACAATACCCCCCCCCCCCCAGCATTGGTGGTCAGTGACTGGCTGTAACAATACCCCCCCCCCCAGCATTGGTGGTCAGTGACTGGCTGTAACAATACCCCCCCCCCCAGCATTGGTGGTCATTGACTGGCTGTAACAATCCCCCCCCCCCAGCATTGGTGATCAGTGACTGGCTGTAACAATACCCCCCCCCCAGCATTGGTGGTCAGTGACTGGCTGTAACAATACCCCCCCCCCAGCATTGGTGGTCAGTGACTGGCTGTAACAATACCCCCCCAGCATTGGTGGTCAGTGACTGGCTGCAACAATACCCCCGCTCCAGCATTGGTGGTCAGTGACTGGCTGTAACAATACCCCCCCAGCATTGGTGGTCAGTGACTGGCTGTAACAATACCCCCCCCCCAGCATTGGTGGTCAGTGACTGGTTGCAACAATACCCCCCCCAGCATTGGTGGTCAGTGACTGGCTGTAACAATACCCCCCCCCCAGCATTGGTGGTCAGTGACTGGCTGTAACAATACCCCCCCAGCATTGGTGGTCAGTGACTGGCTGTAACAATACCCCCCCCCCAGCATTGGTGGTCAGTGACTCACTGTAACAATACCCCCCCCCCAGCATTGGTGGTCAGTGACTGGCTGTAACAATACCCCCCCCAGCATTGGTGGTCATTGACTGGCTGTAACAATACCCCCCCAGCATTGGTGGTCAGTGACTGGCTGTAACAATACCCCCCCAGCATTGGTGGTCAGTGACTGTCTGCAACAATACCCCCGCTCCAGCATTGGTGGTCAGTAACTGGCTGTATCAATACCCCCCCCCCCCAGCATTGGTGGTCAGTGACTGGCTGTAACAATACCCCCCCCAGCTTTGGTGGTCATTGACTGGCTGTAACAATACCCCCCCCCCAGCATTGGCGGTCATTGACTGGCTGTAACAATACCCCCCCAGCATTGGTGGTCAGTGACTGGCTTCAACAATACCCCCGCTCCAGCATTGGTGGTCAGTGACTGGCTGCAACAATACCCCCCCCAGCATTGGTGGTCAGTGACTGGTTGCAACAATACCCCCGCTCCAGCATTGGTGGTCAGTGACTGGCTGTAACAATACCCCCCCAGCATTGGTGGTCAGTGACTGGCTGTAACAATACCCCCCCCAGCATTGGTGGTCAGTGACTGGTTGCAACAATACCCCCGCTCCAGCATTGGTGGTCAGTGACTGGCTGTAACAATACCCCCCCAGCATTGGTGGTCAGTGACTGGCTGTAACAATACCCCCCCCAGCATTGGTGGTCAGTGACTGGTTGCAACAATACCCCCCCCCCAGCATTGGTGGTCAGTGACTGGCTGTAACAATACCCCCCCCCAGCATTGGTGGTCAGTGACTGGCTGTAACAATACCCCCCCAGCATTGGTGGTCAGTGACTGGCTGTAACAATACCCTCGCTCCAGCATTGGTGGTCAGTGACTGGCTGTAACAATACCCCCCCCCAGCATTCGTGGTCAGTGACTGGTTGCAACAATACCCCCGCTCCAGCATTGGTGGTCAGTGACTGGCTGTAACAATACCCCCCCAGCATTGGTGGTCAGTGACTGGCTGCAACAATACCCCCGCTCCAGCATTGGTGGTCAGTGACTGGCTGTAACAATACCCCCCCAGCATTGGTGGTCAGTGACTGGCTGTAACAATACCCCCCCCAGCATTGGTGGTCAGTGACTGGTTGCAACAATACCCCCCCCCAGCATTGGTGGTCAGTGACTGGCTGTAACAATACCCCCCCCCAGCATTGGTGGTCAGTGACTGGCTGTAACAATACCCCCCCAGCATTGGTGGTCAGTGACTGTCTGCAACAATACCCCCGCTCCAGCATTGGTGGTCAGTAACTGGCTGTATCAATACCCCCCCCCCCAGCATTGGTGGTCAGTGACTGGCTGTAACAATACCCCCCCCAGCATTGGTGGTCAGTGACTGGCTGTAACAATACCCCCCCCCCCCAGCATTGGTGGTCAGTGACTGGCTGTAACAATACCCCCCCCAGCTTTGGTGGTCATTGACTGGCTGTAACAATACCCCCCCCAGCATTGGCGGTCATTGACTGGCTGTAACAATACCCCCCCAGCATTGGTGGTCAGTGACTGGCTTCAACAATACCCCCGCTCCAGCATTGGTGGTCAGTGACTGGTTGCAACAATACCCCCCCCCCAGCATTGGTGGTCAGTGACTGGCTGTAACAATACCCCCCCCCCAGCATTGGTGGTCAGTGACTGGCTGTAACAATACCCCCCCAGCATTGGTGGTCAGTGACTGGTTGCAACAATACCCCCCCCCCAGCATTGGTGGTCAGTGACTGGCTGTAACAATACCCCCCCCCCCCAGCATTGGTGGTCAGTGACTGGCTGTAACAATACCCCCCCCCCAGCATTGGTGGTCAGTGACTCACTGTAACAATACCCCCCCCCCCCAGCATTGGTGGTCAGTGACTGGCTGTAACAATACCCCCCCCAGCATTGGTGGTCAGTGGCTGGCTGTAACAATACCCCCCCCCAGCATTGGCGGTCAGTGACTGGCTGTAACAATACCCCCCCCCCAGCATTCGTGGTCAGTGACTGGTTGCAACAATACCCCCGCTCCAGCATTGGTGGTCAGTGACTGGCTGTAACAATACCCCCCCAGCATTGGTGGTCAGTGATTGGCTGCAACAATACCCCCGCTCCAGCATTGGTGGTCAGTGACTGGCTGCAACAATACCCCCGCTCCAGCATTGGTGGTCAGTGACTGGCTGTAACAATACCCCCCCAGCATTGGTGGTCAGTGACTGGCTGTAACAATACCCCCCCCCAGCATTGGTGGTCAGTGACTGGTTGCAACAATACCCCCCCCCAGCATTGGTGGTCAGTGACTGGCTGTAACAATACCCCCCCCCCAGCATTGGTGGTCAGTGACTGGCTGTAACAATACCCCCCCAGCATTGGTGGTCAGTGACTCGCTGTAACAATACCCCCCCCAGCATTGGTGGTCAGTGACTGGCTGTAACAATACCCCCCCCCCAGCATTGGCGGTCATTGACTGGCTGTAACAATACCCCCCCAGCATTGGTGGTCAGTGGCTGGCTGTAACAATACCCCCCCCCCTCCAGCATTGGTGGTCAGTGACTGGCTGTAACAATACCCCCCCCAGCATTCGTGGTCAGTGACTGGTTGCAACAATACCCTCGCTCCAGCATTGGTGGTCAGTGACTGGCTGTAACAATACCCCCCCAGCATTGGTGGTCAGTGACTGGCTGCAACAATACCCCCGCTCCAGCATTGGTGGTCAGTGACTGGCTGTAACAATACCCCCGCTCCAGCATTGGTGGTCAGTGACTGGCTGTAACAATACCCCCCCAGCATTGGTGGTCATTGACTGGCTGTAACAATACCCCCGCTCCAGCATTGGTGGTCAGTGACTGGCTGTAACAATACCCCCGCTCCAGCATTGGTGGTCAGTGACTGGCTGTAACAATACCCCCCCAGCATTGGTGGTCATTGACTGGCTGTAACAATACCCCCGCTCCAGCATTGGTGGTCAGTGACTGGCTGTAACAATACCCCCCCCCCAGCATTGGTGGTCAGTGACTGGCTGTAACAATACCCCCCCCCAGCATTGGTGGTCAGTGACTGGCTGTAACAATACCCCCCCCCCCAGCATTGGTGGTCAGTGACTGGCTGTAACAATACCCCCCCCAGCATTGGCGGTCATTGACTGGCTGTAACAATACCCCCCCAGCATTGGTGGTCAGTGACTGGCTGCAACAATACCCCCGCTCCAGCATTGGTGGTCAGTGACTGGCTGTAACAATACCCCCCCAGCATTGGTGGTCAGTGACTGGTTGCAACAATACCCCCCCCCCAGCATTGGTGGTCAGTGACTGGCTGTAACAATACCCCCCCCCAGCATTGGTGGTCAGTGACTGGCTGTAACAATACCCCCCCAGCATTGGTGGTCAGTGACTGGCTGTAACAATACCCCCCCCAGCATTGGTGGTCAGTGACTCACTGTAACAATACCCCCCCCCCAGCATTGGTGGTCAGTGACTGGCTGTAACAATACCCCCCCCCCAGCATTGGCGGTCATTGACTGGCTGTAACAATACCCCCCCCAGCATTGGTGGTCAGTGGCTGGCTGTAACAATACCCCCCCCCCCAGCATTGGCGGTCAGTGACTGGCTGTAACAATACCCCCCCCCCAGCATTCGTGGTCAGTGACTGGTTGCAACAATACCCCCGCTCCAGCATTGGTGGTCAGTGACTGGCTGTAACAATACCCCCGCTCCAGCATTGGTGGTCAGTGACTGGCTGTAACAATACCCCCCCCAGCATTGGTGGTCAGTGACTGGCTGTAACAATACCCCCCCCCCCCCCAGCATTGGTGGTCAGTGACTGGCTGTAACAATACCCCCCCCAGCATTGGTGGTCAGTGACTGGCTGTAACAATACCCCCCCAGCATTGGTGGTCAGTGACTCGCTGTAACAATACCCCCCCCAGCATTGGTGGTCAGTGACTGGCTGTAACAATACCCCCCCCCCAGCATTGGCGGTCATTGACTGGCTGTAACAATACCCCCCCAGCATTGGTGGTCAGTGGCTGGCTGTAACAATACCCCCCCCCCCAGCATTGGTGGTCAGTGACTGGCTGTAACAATACCCCCCCCAGCATTCGTGGTCAGTGACTGGTTGCAACAATACCCTCGCTCCAGCATTGGTGGTCAGTGACTGGCTGTAACAATACCCCCCCAGCATTGGTGGTCAGTGACTGGCTGCAACAATACCCCCGCTCCAGCATTGGTGGTCAGTGACTGGCTGTAACAATACCCCCGCTCCAGCATTGGTGGTCAGTGACTGGCTGTAACAATACCCCCGCTCCAGCATTGGTGGTCAGTGACTGGCTGTAACAATACCCCCCCAGCATTGGTGGTCATTGACTGGCTGTAACAATACCCCCGCTCCAGCATTGGTGGTCAGTGACTGGCTGTAACAATACCCCCCCCCCCCCAGCATTGGTGGTCAGTGACTGGCTGTAACAATACCCCCGCTCCAGCATTGGTGGTTAGTGACTGGCTGTAACAATACGCCACCCCCAGCATTGGTGGTCAGTGACTGGCTGCAACAATAAGCCCCCCCCCCAGCATTGGTGGTCAGTGAGTGGCTGCAACAATAAGCCCCCTCCAGCATTGGTGGTCATTGATTGGCTGTAACAATACCCCCGCTCCAGCATTGGTGGTCAGTGACTGGCTGTAACAATACCCCCCCAGCATTGGTGGTCAGTGGCTGGCTGTAACAATACCCCCCAGCATTGGTGGTCAGTGGCTGGCTGTAACAATACCCCCCAGCATTGGTGGTCAGTGGCTGGCTGTAACAATACCCCCCAGCATTGGTGGTCAGTGACTGGCTGTAACAATAAACCCCCCAGCATTGGTGGTCAGTGACTGGCTGTAACAATACACCCCCCCAGCATTGGTGGTCAGTGACTGGCTGTAATACGCCCCCCCCCCAGCATTGGTGGTCAGTGACTGGCTGTAATACGCCCCCCCCAGCATTGGTGGTCAGTGACTGGCTGTAACAATATGCCTCCTTCACCCAGCATTGGTGTTTAGTGGTGTAACCCCCCCCCCCCCCCCCAGCATTTGTGGCTGGCTGTAAAAAAAAAACAAAAAAACCCCTTCCCAACATTGTTGGACAGTGGCTGGCTGACACTAACAGCAATCCTCCCCAGAATTGGTCGTAATAATAACCCCCACCCCCGCTCAAAGTATTGGTGGTCAGTGGCTGGCTGTAACAATATGCAAATCTCGAAATGCCTTGATGGGTGGCTGTCAGTCTGGAGGGGTACGTGTTCCTAAGCAGGCTGCATTTGCATATAGACTGCCCACATGTGGTGTTGAGTCTTCATGATGGGAAGAACTAAAATCCAATGAATGAAAGGTGTGGGTCAGGGACACAGAGTCTGGGGAGGAAAGGGCTAGATGATGCTGGATGTCCTCCAGCTAGGAAAGGAGGCTCTATCTTAATTGCTGCAACTTCTAACGCACATTGTGAGAAGCTCACAGTGTGCGGTGAAATCAGAGAAAGCTGTTTCAGACCAGGAGAGGAGCCGGGACACCTGTGCAAGACTGACAGAATGGATGGAGGTCAGATTTATTGGATCTTCCGGTGTCTCCTCCTGTTCTGGTTTAACAGACACAACATAAAGATCATGAAGAATTCTCATTTTCAAACTGTTCAGAAGAAAGAAAATGGAAAAC
Source organism: Lithobates septentrionalis (assembly GCA_037952835.1). Lineage (NCBI taxonomy): Eukaryota > Metazoa > Chordata > Amphibia > Anura > Ranidae > Lithobates > Lithobates septentrionalis. Next base: position 341,622 of record JBBDGP010003609.1, read on the forward strand.
AAAAAATGAACGGAAGCAGAACAAAGACTCGCGGCTCTCCAGAAGAGAAGAATCGTCCAATTATTATATATTGCCCGGGATATCTTTTATTATTCTGTTTATGAGCTAGGCTCTGTTCACCGAATAATTTATAGAGGCTACAGCCGGTTTATATAATATAAATATAGATCATTATTTATTGTACAGGTGAAATATTCTACATACACTTACGGGACATATTCTGGATAGGGGAGTTAAGGGGTTAGAACATATTAAACAAAGTGCATTTATCCCCCCCCCCCCCTTTCCTTTGACCCAACCTAACCCCTCCACAGATATATACTTACCTTGAGCAAGCTGCCACGGTCCCGCGGTTTGCTCACATCCAGTGGTGCAAGTTTTCACTGTCCTGGCTACGCCTGAGCATTACAGCCCCATCCTGCTCACTGCTCTACCACTGCATAGTGCTCACTGCTCTACCACTGCATACTGCTCACTGTCCACTACATAGTGCTCACTGCTCTACCACTACATAGTGCTCACTGCCCTACCACTACATACTGCTCACTGTTCTACCACTACATACTGCTCACTGCTTTACCACTGCATAATGAGCACTGTCCTACCACTACATAGTGCTCACTGCCTTACCACTACACACTGCTCTACCACTACATACTGCTCACTGCTCTACCACTGCATACTAATCACTGTCCTACGACTACATACAGCAGTGCTCACTGCCCTACCACTGCATACTGCTCACTGCCCTTCCACTACATAGTGCTCACTGCTCTACCGCTACATACTGATCACTGTCCTACCACTACATAGTGCTCACTACTCTACCACTACATACATCTCTACCACTAAATAGTGCTTACTGCTCTACAATTACATACTACTCACTGCCTTACCCTTACTGCTCACTACCCTACCACTACATATTGCTCACTACCCTACCACTACATAGTGCTCACTGTTCTACCACTACATAGTGCTCACTGTTCTACCACTACATATTGCTCACTGCTCTACCGCTACATATTGCTCACTGCTCTACCGCTACATATTGCTCACTGCTCTACCGCTACATATTGCTCACTGCTCTACCGCTACATATTGCTCACTGCTCTACCGCTACATATTGCTCACTGCTCTACCACTACATAGTGCTTACTGCCCTACCACTGCATACTGATCACTGTCCTACAACTACATACAGCAGTGCTCACTGCTCTACCACTGCATACTGATCACTGTCCTACCACTACATATCACTCACTGCCCTACCACTACATAGCGCTCACTGCTCTACCACTACATAGTGCTCAATGCTCTACCACTACATACATCTCTACCACTACATAGTGCTCTTTACTCTACCACTACATACTGCTCACTGCCTTACCACTACACAGTGCTTACTGCTCTACCCTTACATTGTGCTCACTGTTCTACCACTACATAGTGCTCACTGCTCTACCACTACACACATCTATACCACTACATACATCTCTACCACTAAATAGTGCTCATTGCTCCACCACTACATACTGCTCACTGCTCTACCGCTACATACTGCCCTACCACTACATAGTTATCATTGCTCTACCACTACATACTACTCACTGCCTTACCACTACATACTGCTTACTGCCCTGCCTTAACGTACTGCTCACTGCCCTACTGCTTCATACTGACCTGCCAACTACATACTGCTCACTCTTCTGCCCTACCACTTCATACTGCCCTGACCTGCGACTACATGCTGCCCTGCCACTACATACTGCTCTGTGTCCTGCAGTGTTAATTTTCACGTCAAATTTCGATTCAGTTATAGTCTTTTGAGTAAAATGCCTTTGATAAAGCACAATTCGTGTGTGAAACAGGTAAGCCGTTCCTGCGTTGTTTGTACATGTAGTGCACCTCATGTTCGTCATCGTTTTATGTGAATAAAAGCATTTGGATCTCAGTTTGGTGTGCAGCCATCCAGACTTACATTTCACCATGTTAGTTTTAGTCGTATTTTAGTCTTTTAACCAAAATGTCATTTTCGTTTTAGTCGTATTTTAGTGGACTAAAATCTCCAGTACATTTTAGTCGACTAAAATCAAATGGGTTTAGTTTTAATTTGAATGCATTATTTAAGCATTTCTTTAGAATTGCCAAACTCTTTATATACTCCTAGAGTAAAAATTGAACAACATGTTATTATTTATGGTCTTAAGGTTGGAACAAGCACTACACCCACAGATTTAGCCGTTGTAATATATAACGTCTTAAAAAATAAAACCAAGTTTCATAAACAATCAAAAATATAGCTTTTTGACAAGCAGAAGTACAACTTGAAAACATAAAAAACACAAAAAACTGTAAATTCTATTGAGTGTAATGCCATCGCACGTTACCTGAATATATTAACAACATGAAATATCCAGAAAAAAAAGAAATATCTTTTTCTTATTTTTTTTCTTTTTCTTTTAGCAGCTTAGTAGATGCCCCCTACATATTCTTATGTGGTAGTGCAATATTTTAGTCATCTCAATTATTTTAGTCGACTAAAATAGTGTTACTTTAGTCAACAAAAATATTTTAGTCCTCGTAATAATAAAAACTGGTGCCCTGCTCATTAGCCTACCACTAGATACTGCCCTGCAAACTACATACCGCTCAATGTCCTACCCTGCCACTTCATATTGCCTCTCACAGCTAATCCACATAGACATACATCCCATAATAGGTTGCTCCTAAGTCAGACACAAACAATAGAACAATGGGATACAGACACTTAACACATAACAACCCCCAATCCACCTCAAAATATCTAGCAATAGTCTGTGAAGTGCTCTTACAAGAGTCTAGCAGTCTTAAAAGGTGAATGATATTGCTCACAAACATTAATGTCCCAAGTGAAAAGACCCCCTTCACTTCTTCAGCACAGACCACACAGACAGAATCCAGGACAACAGTGTTAAAAGGAAATGCTGAGTTTGGTGTGGTTGTACGGTGAGTTGGGTTAGGTAGACCCAACTGGAGTTCTCGGTCACCCTGTGCCCCTAATAGACACAGGGTAACTTGAACATAGGAGGGGCCGGAGAAGCCGGGCAAAGAGCTTCCAGCGCTCTCCAAGGTACGCTGGGTTTCACATCAGAAGTTCCCACCTAACATTAGAGATCCCCCTATCACATCAGAGGTTCGCCCATCACATTAGAAATCCTTCCATCACATCAGTGGTTCCCCCATCACATCAGTGGTTCCCCCATCACATCAGAGATACCCCATCACATCAGAGGTCCACCAACACATCAGAGGTCCACCTCACATCAGAGATCCTCTATTACAGAGGTTCCCCATCACATTAGAGATCCTCCCATCACATCAGAGATCCCCCAAGGTCCCCCAGCACATCAGAGATCCCCCATCATATCAGAGACCTTCCTATCACATTAGAGATCCTTCCATCACATCAGAGGTTCCCCCATCACATCAGAGGTTCCCCCATCACATCAGAGGTTCCCCCATCACATCAGAGGTTAACCCATCACATCAGAGGTTAACCCATCACATCAGAGGTTAACCCATCACATTAGAGACCCTTCATCACATCAGAGATCCCCATTACCTCAGAGGTCCGCCCTCACATCAGAGATTCTCCATTACATCAGATGTTCCCCATCACATTAGAGATCCTCCCATCACATCAGAGATCCCCCATCATATCAGAGACCTTCCTATCACATCAGAGGTTCCTCCATCACATCAGACATCCCCCAATCACATCAGAGGTTCCCCCATCATCAGAGGCTCCCCATCACATCAGATGTCCCCCCCATCACATTAGAGATCCTTCCATCACATCAGAGGTTCCCCTATCACATCAGAGGTTCCCCATCACATTAGAAATCCTTTCATCACATCAGAGGCTCCCCATCACATCAAAGGCTCCCCATCACATCAGACATCCCCCCATCACATTAGAGATCCTTCCATCACATTAGAGATCCTTCCATCACATTAGAGATCCTTCCATCACATCAGAGGCTCCCCATCACATCAAAGGTTCCCCCATCACATAAGAGGCTCCCCATCGCATCAGATGTACCCCCATCACATTAGAGATCCTTCCATCACATCAGAGGTTTCTCATCATATCAGAGGTTCCCCTATCGCATCAGAGGTTCCCCTATCACATCAGAGGTCCTTCATTCACATCAGAGGTTTCCCATCACATCAGTGGTTCCCCTATTACATCAGTGGTTCCCCCATCACATCAGAGATACCCCATCACATCAGAGGTTTGCCCATCACATAAGAGATCCTTCCATCACATCAGAGGCTCCCCATCACATCAAAGGTTCCCCCATCACATCAGAGGCTCCCCATCACATCAGACGTCCCCCCATCACATTAGAGATCCTTCCATCACATCAGAGGTTCCCCACCATATCAGAGGTTCCCCTATCGCATCAGAGGTTCCGCTATCGCATCAGAGGTTCTCCTATCGCATCAGTGGTTCCCCCATCACATCAGTGGTTCCCCCATCACATCAGTGGTTCCCCCATCACATCAGTGGTTCCCCCATCACATCAGTGGTTCCCCCATCACATCAGTGGTTCCCCCATCACATCAGAGATACCCCATCACATCAGAGGTCTGACTCACATCAGAGATCCTCAATTACAGAGGTTCCCCATCACATTAGAGATCCCCCATCATATCAGAGACCTTCCTATCACACCAGACGTCCCCCCATCACATTAGAGATCTTTCCATCACATAAGAGGTTCCCCCATCACATCAGAGGTTCCCCCATCACATCAGAGGTTAACCCATCACATCAGAGGTTAACCCATCACATCAGAGGTTAACCCATCACATCAGAGGTTAACCCATCACATCAGAGGTTAACCCATCACATCAGAGGTTAACCCATCACATTAGAGACCCTTCATCACATCAGAGATCCCCATTACATCAGAGGTCCGCCCTCACATCAGAGATTCTCCATTACATCAGATGTTCCCCATCATATTAGAGATCCTCCCATCACATCAGAGATCCCCAAGGTCCCCCAGCACATCAGAGATCCCCCATCATATCAGAGACCTTCCCATCACATCAGAGGTTTCTCCATCACATCAGACATCCCCCAATCACATCAGAGGTTCCCCCATCATCAGAGGCTCCCCATCACATTAGAGATCTTTTAATCACATCAGAGGTTCCCCATCACATCAGAGGTTCCCCAATCACATCAGAGGTTCGCCCATCACATAAGAGATCCTTCCATCACATCAGAGGCTCCCCATCACATCAAAGGTTCCCCCATCACATCAGAGGCTCCCCATCACATTAGACGTCCCCCCATCACATTAGAGATCCTTCCATCACATCAGAGGTTCCCCATCATATCAGAGGTCCCCCTATCGCATCAGACGTTCCCCCATCACATCAGTGGTTTCCCCATCACATCAGAGATACCCCATCACATCAGAGGTCTGCCTCACATCAGAGATCCTCCATTACAAAGGTTCCCCATCACATTAGAGATCCTCCCATCACATCAGAGATCCCCCATCATATCAGAGACCTTCCTATCACATCAGACGTCCCTCCATTACATTAGAGATCCTTCCATCACATCAGACATCCTTCCATCACATCAGACATCCCCCTCACATCAGACATCCCCCTCACATCAGACATCCCCCTCACATCAGACATCCCCCTCACATCAGACATCCCCCTCACATCAGACATCCCCCTCACATCAGACATCCCCCTCACATCAGACATCCCCCTCACATCAGAGATCTCCCCTCACATCAGAGATCTCCCCTCACATCAGAGATCTCCCCTCACATCAGAGATCTCCCCTCACATCAGAGATCTCCCCTCACATCAGAGATCCTCCATTACATCAGACGTCCCCCCATCACATTAGAGATCCTTCCATCACATCAGAGGTTCCCCTATCGCATCAGAGGTTCCCCCATCACATCAGTGGTTCCCCCATCACATCAGTGGTTCCCCCATCACATCAGTGGTTCCCCCATCACATCAGTGGTTCCCCCATCACATCAGTGGTTCCCCCATCACATCAGTGGTTCCCCCATCACATCAGAGGTCTGCCTCACATCAGAGATCCTCCATTACAGAGGTTCCCCATCACATTAGAGATCCTCCCATCACATCAGAGATCCCCCATCATATCAGAGACCTTCCTATCACATCAGACGTCCCTCCATTACATTAGAGATCCTTCCATCACATCAGACATCCCCCTCACATCAGACATCCCCCTCACATCAGACATCCCCCTCACATCAGACATCCCCCTCACATCAGACATCCCCCTCACATCAGACGTCCCCCTCACATCAGACGTCCCCCTCACATCAGACGTCCCCCTCACATCAGACGTCCCCCTCACATCAGACGTCCCCCCTCACATCAGACGTCCCCCCTCACATCAGACGTCCCCCCTCACATCAGACGTCCCCCCTCACATCAGACGTCCCCCCTCACATCAGACGTCCCCCCTCACATCAGACGTCCCCCCTCACATCAGACGTCCCCCCTCACATCAGACGTCCCCCCTCACATCAGACGTCCCCCCTCACATCAGACGTCCCCCCTCACATCAGACGTCCCCCCTCACATCAGACGTCCCCCCTCACATCAGACGTCCCCCCTCACATCAGACGTCCCCCCTCACATCAGACGTCCCCCCTCACATCAGACATCCCCCCTCACATCAGACATCCCCCCTCACATCAGACATCCCCCCTCACATCAGACATCCCCCCTCACATCAGACATCCCCCCTCACATCAGAGATCTCCCCTCACATCAGAGATCCCCAAGGTCCCCCAGCACATCAGAGATCCCCCATATCAGAGACCTTCCTATCACATCAGAGGTTTCTCCATCACATCAGACATCCCCCAATCACATCAGAGATTCCCCCATCACATCAGAGGTCCCCCCCATCACATCAGAGGTTTCCCCATCACATCAGAGGTCCTCCCATGAGGTCAGAGGTCCTCCCATCACATTAGAGGTTTCCCCATCACATCAGAGGTCCTCCCATGAGGTCAGAGGTCCTCCCATCACATCAGAGATCCTGCATCACATCAGAGATCCCCCATTACATCAGAGATCTTTCTTGTCCTCTCTTCACTCTAAAAGGCCTCCTATCACATAAGAGTCACCTTCTATATGACAGTCATCCATCAGATCACAGTCCCTCCATCACATCAGAGTCATCCAAATCACAGAACCCCCTAGTCAAACAGTCCCCTCATCACAGCATCCCCCAAAACCATCTTTTCCTTTTGGCTCCAACAGAGAGACAGAGGGTGGGAGATGGAGGAGGTCTGGAGAAGGTGGATTTACCCCGAAACCCTGCTGAATAAATGGGTCCCGGGGAAGTTGTTTTTTAAATCACCCAGATTCCTTTATAAGTAAGAAATCACCTCTGCTTCTGTCCCCTGGCTCTGATCTCGGGACAATAGCCGGGACTGAGCCGTGGCGGGACATTTTATTAAAAGCCATGACTGTCCTGGCAAATCCGGGACAGTTGGCAAGTATCGTCTTCTTAATGCTAGGGTTGGCTCTGTTCATGACAGCAGTACCTTCTTTAACCTCTCCAGATATTGGACGTACTAGACACGTCCAAAGGGCTAAAAATCTTAAAGGAAAACTTAATTTAAAATAGTTGATAACTACTTAGCAGTTAGTAAAATTCAGGTCTTGGGTGGCGCAAAGGTGCCGCACCCTATTATTATCATTACGTATGCTGATATATGTTTGTGATTTATTTGATATCTGGTGCCTCAAAAACCCAAGTGCTCAGGTACTTTGTTATTGTAATTAACAGTGAGTTAAGCCAATAAAAACTTTGGTCAGAGTATGCAACTTCCAACATAGGGTATGGAGTGCATTCATTGGTCAAAGTATGCAACATACATCATAGTATACAGAGTGCATTCACATACCTCCCAACATTTTGAGATGGGAATGAGGGACACCTACTTGCAAACCTATGTAGGCATAGGACACGCCCCCTGACACACCCCCTTAAAGGAGAATTAACCAAAAAAGGTTAATCAAATCCACAAGGGCTTTTTTTACCACTCCTATTCCTTTATATTAGCTTTTAACATTTACAAATGCCGCGATTTAGAAAGTGGATGAAAGGTTTAGCGCTGGGAAATACTTTTAGAAAGATAAAAAGTGCATTTTATATATAACTATATGGATCAGATCAAAATGAGGAACAAATGAGGGGGAAAGAGGGACATTGCTCCAAATTAGGGACAGTCCCTCCAAATGAGGGACAGTCGGGAGGTATGCATTCATTAGTAGGAGTACAGTATGTGACACACAAAATAGTATTTGAAGTGCAAACATTGATCAGAGTATGTAACATACAACATACTATAAGGAGTGCATTCACTGGTCTGAGTATGTAACATACAACATAGCATATACCGTGCAATCGACGGTCAGAGTATGTAACATAGCATACATCATGGCATACAGAGCACATTCATTAGTCAGAGTATGTAACATACAACATAGCATTGGATTGTATTCATTGGTCTGTAACATACAACATAGTGTATAGACTGCAATCATTGGCTAGAGTATGTAACATACAACATATCGTTTGTAGTGTACTCATTGGTCAAAGTATGTAACATACATCATAGCATACATATGGAGTGCATTCATTTGACAGAGTATGTAACATACAGTTTACCATTTGGAGTGCATTCAACATAGTGTACAGAATGTATTAATTGGTTAGAGCATGTAACATACAACATAGCATACAGAGTGCATATATTGGTCAGAGTATGTAGTCTCGCTGTGTTGGGGTACTGACTGATAACTCTGGGTCATATATTGGTCCATAGGGGGCTCATACACACAAACACATTTGCCCATACAGTGTGTCTCATACTGGGAGTCACTGGTGCTGCGTATGGCCCGCTGCCAGAAACCCATCAAAATCAATGGGGTGCCCTGAATGCGAAGTTTGGGGAATGTGTCCCTGTATGCATATGGCCCTGAATGGGAGTGTGGCTCAGATGTGCGTATAGCCACAGCACATTACAACCTGTCATTGATTTTGACAGTGTGCTAGCAGCAAGCTGTATGCACCACCTGTGACCACCAGGCACCAAAAAAACGACTTTTTTACACTGTAAGAGAAAATACATCCCGCATGCATGAGCCCTAATAGTCTGGGTACAACAGGGTTAATATACTACAGCACTGGGTCTTGCAACGCCTCCTTAGGTGGGGTGATCAACTTAAAAGGGCAAAGGTAAAAACAAACAGAAGTTTGCGTGAACCTACTGCATTATAATATAACATTTATCCTAATAAAAAAGTCACCAAACCGAATCACAGAGTAGATGGTCAAGAAGTTCTGCAGAATCAGCCCTCCTGTCCCGTGACCATGAGCCAGGATTCAACTCAGGTGTTGAAATCATCTGCAAATTCCATCAAACACAGGGACCGGTCCACATTGGGTGCAAGTGCTTCAATGGACAGCTCCAAAAACACGGGCTGGATCTGCAGGCCTGGGATTATGCTTAAGTCTAAGTTCACATCTATGCAGCTGCGCTTGATGCGTTTTTCAGGCACGTTTTGCAGTGCATTTTGTGTTTTTAAACCCTCAGTTTTTATGCGTTTTTGCATGCAGTTTTCATGCATTGTGTGTTTCTCTTTTTCTCTCTGCAAACACACTGTATATAGCTGGTTGCTAAGGAGGGGGCCGGGAAGCCGGCCACCGCATCCTTAACAACAGATAAGTCATCAGCTGTCAGCGGGGTTCCCCGCCGACAGCTGAATGTAAAAAAAAAAATATTCCGAGGTCTATACCAGGCCCTTCCGGGGAGCTAGCCCCTTGTGACAACACAAGGGGCGGGCTCTCCGGGTGATGTTCCTCGGATGGTCAGGCCCCATGGCTATATAGGAGATGTCACACAGCGGGCGAAAACACAATGGAGGAAGATGGCCACAGAAAAAGAGCGGCTTTTTTCTTTTTTAGCGGGTCACTGGCGGCAAGGAAGAAGACAGCTCGGGGAGAAGACAGCAGCAGGAGAAGACAGCGGCGGGAGAGACGGCACCGGGAGAGACGGCACCGGGAGAGACAGCTAAGAGCTATTTTATTAATAAAGGACTTGTCAAAAAACGATTTGCTGTTTTTTTTTTTTTTTGCATTTTACTGCTTTTTGAGGGGAATGGGTAGGGGTACGATGTACCTGATACCCATTCAAATGGGGGGGTGGGATTTGGGGGCCAGATTCCGATAAGCCCCCCCCCCCGCACGTAGACCCCGACAACCACCGCCCAGGGTTGTCGGGAAGAGGCCCTTGTCCCCATCAACATCAAGCATCCATCCCCCCTATGTTGAGGGCATGCGGTCTGGCATGGTTCAGGAGAGGGGCTGCTCGCTCGTCCCCTCCCTCCCCTGGCCTGCCAGGCGGCATGCTCAGATAAGGGTCTGATTTTTTTTTTTTTAAACTTGGCGGGGGTGTCCGCTCCAAATCCATACTATACCTGAAGGGCCTGGTATAGACTGGGGGGGGACCACACGTTGTTTTTTTTCGCAATTTTCTTTTGCCGGCAATTTTTTTTTTCACATTCAGCTGTTAGCAGGGAACCAGCTGATAAATCATCGGTTGTTAAGGACGCAGCGGCCGGCTTCCCGGCCCCCTGCTTAGCAACCAGCTATATACAGTGTTAAAATAAAAAACGCAAAACACATCAAAAATCGCATCACAAACACAACACTTGCATTTCTAGTGCAGTTCCATTGAAGTCTATTACCCCCAAAATTGCAGGATAAAAGTCCCCAACCATTTCCAAAAATGCCCCGGACGCAAAACACATAGATGTGAACTTGTACCATAGGAAACCACGTTAAATGGACTGTAGTGCGTTTCTGCAAAATGCACTAAAAAACGCATAGATGTGAACCTAGGGTAAATCCCAGGACAGTCCCGTGGAATCTGGGACAGTCCCGTGGAATCTAGGACAGTCCCGTGGAATCTGGGACAGTTGGGTGATATACTTCTATAGCATTGTATGTATCGGGGACAGTGGGGGGGATATACTGTACTTCTGCAACATTGTATATATCTGGAATCCGGGACAGTTGGGGGATATACATCTGCAACATTGAATATTTATTTGATCAATTATTATTAAAATGACTTGAAACAATTACCAAGATATTCGTTTTGGTCAATGCAAAGTGGTTACTTGATGCAATTCCCAATATTAAGTTACCACTTGCTGACCGCCGCACGACGATGTACGTCCAAACTTTGAATGGGTACATCTTTGTTATGGCAGCAGCTAGCTGCCATAACCCCGGTATCCCCGTTTTCGTCCGGCGGCCGGCTTTCAGATAAAAGTGGTCCCTGCGGTGGATTCACCGCGAGATCACTTTTATCGGTGGCGGGAGAGGGCCCCCCCCCCCGCCGCGATCCGGTACCCTCCGCTGCTTACCGGAGCCGTCGGTAGCGGCAGAGGCGGTCGCATCCTTCTCCGTGCTGTGCCTGGAGACGAGTGAGGCCAAGATGGCGTCCACTCGTCTCCATGACACTGCTGGGCGGAAGCGACATCAAAACGTCACTTCCGTCCACGCCTCTTAAAAAGGCACATTTTTTTAAATGATTTTTTTTTTTTTATTGCATTTTAATGTAAATATGAGATGAGGTCTTTTTGACCCCACATCTCATATTTAAGAGGACCTGTCATGCTTTTTTCTATTACAAGGGATGTTTACATTCCTTGTAATAGGAATAAAAGTGACACAATTCCTTTTTTTTTTTAAAAAAAGGTGTAAAAATAAATAAAATAATGTAAAATAAATAATAAAAATTATTTTTTTTTTTTAAAAAAACCCCGTCCCGACGAGCTTGCGCACAGAAGCGAACGCATACGTGAGTAGTGCCCGCATATGAAAACGGTGGTCAAACCACACATGTGAGGTATCGCCGTGACCGGTAGAGCGAGAGAAATATGCAACCTGTAGAATTTTTTTAAACGTCGCCTATGGAGATTTTTGAGGGTAAAAGTTTGACGCCATTCTACGAGCGGGCGCAATTTTGAAGCGTGACATGTTGGGTATCAATTTACTCGGCGTAACATTATATTTCACAATATAAAAAAAATTGGGTTAACTTTACTGTTGTCTTATTTTTTTATTCAAAAAAGTGAATTTTTTCCAAAAAAAGTGCGCTTTTACGGTGCAAAAAAAAAGTATTGCAACGACCACCATTTTATTCTCTAGGGTGTTAGAAGAAAAACCATATATAATGTTGGGGGTTCCAAGTAATTTTCTAGCAAAAAAAACCTGTTTTAAACATGTAAAGACCTAAAATCCAAAACGAGGCTGGTCCTTAAGTGGTTAAGGAAAGCTCCAAAAAAAAAAAAAAAAAATCCATGACCCCTCCCTAACATAGGCGTTGCAATCAGCATCCCTCTGAGCACTGCAGGACACTGATAACAGGGCTTATATTATTTACAGCTGTAGATCACCAATAACAGTGAATTAACCTACAACAGCTCTTCAGAGGTAGCTGCTATATATTAGACAGACAACATATCCACAGGACCATGGAATTATGTTTAAAGCTGAGCAAAAAGAATTATTTGTTTTGCAGACTTACAGTGAGGGGAAAAAGTAATTGACCCCCTGTTGATTTTGTACATTTGCCCACTGACAAAAAAATGATCCGTCTATAATTTTAATGATCGGTTTATTTTATCAGTGAGAGACAGAATAACAACAAAAATATCCAGAAAACGCATTTCAAAAAAGTTATCAACTGATTTGCATTTTAATGAGTGAAATAAGTATTTGATCCCCTATCAATCAGCAAGATTTCTGTCTCCCAAGGTGTCTTCTATACAGGTAACAAGCTGAGATTAGGAGCACTCTCTTAAAAGGAGTGCTCCTAATCTCAGCTTGTTACCTGTATAAAAGACACCTGTCCACAGAAGCAATCAGATTCCAATCTCTCCACCATGGCCAAGACCAAAGAGCTGTCCAAGGATGTCGGGGACAAGATTGTAGACCTACACAAGGCTGGAATGGGCTACAAGACCATCGCCAAGCAGCTTGGTGAGAGGGTGACAACAGTTGGTGCGATTATTTGCAAATGGAAAAAACACAAAATAACTGTCAATCTCCCTCAGTCTGGGGCTCCATGGAAGATCTCACCTCGTGGAGTTTCAATGATCAGGAGAACGGTGAGGGATCAGCCCAGAACTACACAGGAGGACCTTGTCAATGATCTCAAGGCAGTTGGGACCATAGTCACCAAGAAAACGATTGGTAACACACTATGGAGTGAAGGACTGAAATCCTGCAGCGCCTGCAAGGTTCTCCTGCTCAAGAAAGCACATGTACAGGACCTTCTGAAGATTACTAATGAACATCTGAATGATTCAGAGGAGAACTGAGTGAAAGCGTTGTGGTCAGATGAGACCAAAATCGAGCTCTTTGCCATCATCTCAACATGTTTGGAGGAGGAGGAATGCTGCCTATGACCCCAAGAACACCATCCCCCACCGTTATACATGGAGGTGGAAACATTATGCTTTGGGTGCGTTTTTCTGCTAAGGGGACAGGACAACTTCACGGCATCAAAGGGACGATGGACGGGGCCATGTACCCTCAAATCTTGGGTGAGAACCTCCTTTCCTCAGCCAGGGCATTGAAAATGGGCCGTGGATGTGTATTCCAGTATGACAATGACCTAATTCACACGGCCAAGGCAACAAAGGAGTGGCTCATGCAGAAGCACATTAAGGTCCTGGAGTGGCCTAGCCAGTCTCCAGACCTTAATATAATAGAAAATATGTGGAGGGAGCTGAAGGTTCGAGTTACCAAACCTCAGCCTCGAAACCTTAATGACTTGGAGAGGATCTGCAAAGAGGAGTGGGACAAAATCCCTCCTGAGATGTGGGCAAACCTGGTGGCCAACTACAAGAAACGCCTGATTTATGTGATTGGCAACAAGGGTTTTGCCACCGAGTACTAAGTCATGTTTTACGAAGGGGTCAAATACTTATTTCACCCATTAAATGCAAATCAATTGATAACTTTTTTGAAATGCGTTTTTCTGGACTTTTTTTTTTTTTGTTTTGTTTTTCTGTCTCTCACTGTTCAAATAAACCTACCATTAAAATTTAGACTGATTCTATCTTTGTCTTTTAGCAAGCGTACAAAATCAGCAGGGGATCAAATACCTTTTTCCCTCACTGTACATTGGGCAGAGGAGCATACTATCCAATCCAATGGCCATAATGCAGTATTTTACGCATTCGCACATTCGAACTGCAGAGATTATAGCCTAAGAACATTCGATTTGCCCCAAAAAAATGAATTTACATGCAGTTTCAATGGCTGAACAACTATGCAAATGTTTTATAAATGCTCCCGTAAAGTTTTGAAGCCAGTGGATCATTATAACCACCATGCAGCTTGCACATTAACAGAGATCGTTGGTGGTAGCCCCCATATCTCTCACATGAAAGGTCTTTACCACAATCTCATCCCCGTTTAATACTCTCTTGAATGTTTTAGTAAAATAATTAAAAATAAGAAATCTGGTTGTTTTTGTATCTTTAATAGGAAATGGAAAGCCGGACCCTAGAACAAAAGAAGGCTTGTCCAATAGATGTATTTATTCGCTCTGTTCCTTCTAATGTATATGTGGATGCAGTCAAGCTTAATTAAATGATGTTATCAGCATGGATAAAATGCGTTTCTCAAAGTGTTTAATCCTACACGGCATGAGGCAACTGCATTCATCGCATATATCCTTTGTTTTCTGTTTTTGAAAGGGCCAGTCCACCCAAAATGCTTTTTTTCGATGTATAAGTGGAGCCTGGTGGCCTGCATCAGCCCTTAGCTTTCTTTATAACAAAAGGAGGTGCATCATACTAAAAGTCCAAAAGATATCGTCTTGTATCTCAAAAGACCAGGATAACAAGACAACGTGTCTTGGGAGCTATAAACGTTTCTCCCTTCATCAGGGCTCAAATTATGAACGGAGTAGGTTGATGGACCTAGGATGCTAGAATCACCTGCTAAAGGAAACTTTAGAAACAAGATATTCATACTAGTGGTCCACTGACCTTCCATTCAGCACACTGAGAGTCCATCAACTTCCATTCGGAACATTGAGACTTGATTAAGGGGGTAACAGGCTCTGAAACATGTTGGCTTGTTATTTCAGACATTTACATTACACACCTCCTAGCTTCTCTCCCATTGCACCCTTTGGAGGCCCCTGTGTGTTTAAAAAGCTGCCTAGGGGCATTGGGTTGTGGTGAGGTAGGGGCTGATCATTGTCAGCCATTTGTAAAAACATGTAAGAACTGCACAGGCACCAGAATTTATATGATTGTGCTAGCTTCTCAGTCCAGGAAGTAGATGGGGACTCATGATGAAGCCTGAACATAAATGGCGCCTCCTTTCTGGAGGGAAAAGCAGATGAAGTCTTTGTCAGGGGGGAGCCCTGTGATCACTGTGAGATGTAATAAATACCTAGAAGGGTTATAATGGCACATTACTGGGCATGTAAAACGTGAATGATGTTGGGTCTCGTTCATAAAAAGGCTGAATTAGGTTTTATGTTAAGTACGTCCCTATATTATCAAAGTTGGTGGACCAACCGACTGAGTTCAGATGTTTCCAGTGAAGGGTACTGTTAATAAAACAGCATACAAAGACATTTTAGAAATTTGTACCCTTCCAACATTGTGATAACATTTAAGGGAGAACCCTTTCTGTTCCAGCATGACTGTGCCCCTGTATAAAAAATCCACATCTCTTTTGGGACCAGGTCTTCTCATCCAACATCAGTACCTGACCTCAATCTTACTGAACACCTTTGGGATCAGGTTTTCTCATCCAACATCAGTACCCGACCTCTACCCTACTGAACACCTTTGGGATGAGGTCTTCTCTTTCAACATCAGTACCTGACTTCATTCCTACTATTTACCTTTAGGACCAGGTCTTTTCATCCAACATCAGTATCTGACCTCAACTCTACTGAACACCCATGGCCTTTGGATCAGGTCTTTTAATCAAACATGCCCTGTATTTGGCCCCATCCACCTTCCCATCAACTCTGACCAGCGTCCCTGTCCCTACCATGTTTCACAGTGGGGATGGTGTGTTCAGGGTGATGTGCAGTGTTAATTTTCCAACACACATATTGTTTTGCTTTTAGGCCAAAAAGTTCAATTTTGGTTTCATCTGACCAAAGAACCTTCTTCCACATGTTTGCTATGTCCCCCACATGGCTTCTCATAAACTGCAAACAGGACTTCTTATGTCTTTCTTTCAACAATGTCTTTCTTCTTGTCACTCTTCCATAAAGGGCAGATTTGTGGAGAACACGACTAATAGTTGTCCTGTGGACAGATTCTCCCACCTGAGCTGTGGATCTCTGCACCTCCTCCAGAGTTACCATGGGCCTCTTGGCTGCTTCTCTGATGAATGCTCTCCTTGCCCGGTCGGTCAGTTTAGGTGGACGGCCATGTCTTGGTAGGTTTGCAGTTGTGCCATACTCTTTCCATTTTTGGATGATGGATTGAACAGTGCTCCGTGAGATGTTCAAAGCTTGGGATATTTTTTTATAACTTAACCCTGCTTTATACTTCTCCACTACTTTATCCCTGACCTGTCTGGTGTGTTGCTTGGCCTTTATGATGCAGTTTGGTCACTAAGGTTCTCTAACATACCTCTGAGGGCTTTACAGAACAGCTGTATTTATATTGACATTAAATTACACCATGGGTGGACTCTATTTACTAGTTAGGTGACTTCTGAAGGCAATTGGTTCCACTAGATTTTAGTAAGGAGTATCAGAGTAAAGTGTGCACACCACACTTTTCACATATTTATTTGTAAAAAATGTTGAAAAACATTTATCATTTTTCTTCCACTTCACAATTATGTGCCACTTTGTGTTGGTCTATCACATACATTCCCACTAAAATACATTTGCGTTTTTGGCTGTAACATGACAAAATGTGGAAAATTTCAAGGGTTTTGAATACATTTTCAAGGCACTGTATTTATATACATTTATATATAGAGAGCTGGGAATTTTGTGCTTTTAACATCCAATAATTTTAGGCAATTGTTTTGGTTTTAATTAAATGGTGATGGACAGCCACAAATCAACCTGCAGACACAGAACCCCCAGAGAGGACATATCTGCACTAACACGATCAGACAGTTCCCCATCACTGGAACATAGTCCGTTCCTTGGAAATAAATGGAGTTTCCTGAAGGTTATCAGTAAGCGGTAGGGCCCATCATTAAACATCCTCGCTGTAAACATAATGGGAACATCGCCCTGACAGAATGCTGTCAGTATATAGTAACCTGTGACCTGTCTCTACTTCCAGCCTTTCACCAGTTGAAAGATAAGATGTGCAGCAAGATATTGATCCAGCGGCTGGTAAAAATAGCCGTCTCTCCTCTAGGTCTTTGCACAGCCTTGGCAGACTTTACTCTCCGTATCTCTGTATATTTATATATATTATACTTTGACACTTTGGGAAAAAGGAGTTGCCAGGCAAAAGCTGATTTTTTAATTTTTTTAATTTTTGGTTTTATTTTTAATGGCATTAAAAAGAAAAAAAAGAGTGGAGATCTGCTGGAACCCTATAAAAGTCAACAGTGGAAAAAATTGCTACTCGTAAATATTAAAAAGTTTTAATGTCTATGCGTTCATGTAGAAATGACTCACCTCTTCATAAAAAATGCTTAAGCATTGTGTAGAAAGCCCCTTCTGTACTGTTTTGATTCCTGACTGTTAGCTCATCCCCTGGCAGGAGCCCGATTTGCGAGCATTCCTATTGTTGAGCTCAGGGCCGTTTGAAGGAATTTGGGGGCCCCAAGCAAAATGGAACTGGAGGCCCCCCTACTCCCCCCCCCCCCCCGTGTTCTTTTTAACCCCCCTCCCTATCACGTACCGCGCGGCAGAAGAATTCAGTTTTCTGTTCCCGGCCGGCCGGACTGAAAGGAAGTGAGCACTAGCGCTCGGCCACGCTACAGGCTGCAGCTTATAGGAAGCGGCGGCCGCGCTGCTGGGGCCCCAGGCCAGCTCGGGGCCCCAAGCAATTGCTTGTTTTGCCTATTCTGTCGTGATGGGCCTGGTTGAGCTCAGGCAGAGCATCATTCACATGCCACAGCAACATTAAGACATAGATGGGTGAGTTTGCTTTGAACGTTAAAAATGAGTTACATAGCGTTTTTGGTTAGTGGTGCTTAGATACAATGTAGTTCCGCTTTAAGCTGCCTGTGGATGGTGCCAAGTTAGCAAATGATCTTACTCTGGACAGACTGGATCTATGGAGGTATGTCAATGCATAAAGTGGAATAGGAAACAGAACAGACTGCTTTCGGGAATCGTGGAGTGTAAATGATGTCCCTATGACCAACTATTCAGTTCCACCTGAGCTCAAGAATAAAAACGATTACAAATTGGGCTCCTGCCGAGGGATGAGATAACAGGCAAGAATCAAAGCAGTACAGAAGGAATTTTGTAGCTATTTTAACCATGGAAAAGCAAGGCATTTTTATATGAATGTATAGACATGCATTTATTTTTTCAATGCTGAGAATTCTTATTTAAGGAATCTGCTGCAAGTAGCAACTTTTCCCACTGTAAACTATTAGAGTTATGGCAGATATTTTTAATGTTATTAAAAAAAAAATCTGTTTTACCTGGCAACTATGGACCTGAAGCTCAATGGTGTGTTGATGTTGCTATTCTAATGACGGCATCTTGTCCCTTAATGTCTCAGGATATTGTGTTCAATTATGACACATTTCTGCTCATGAAATTTAATTTGCCTTTACAAGCTTATATGTGTTCTGATTTAATGCAATATGACTACATCCAGAGCTCCCAATCTCATGAGGTGTATATATATATATATATACACATCTTTGTCTATTTTTCCTGATAAAATCTATTGGTAACGAAAAAAAAAAAAAGCAGCTTTTGGTCCAACAGTTACCATAGGATCAAACCACACAGCTTTAAAGAAGAACAAAGGGCAATTTTCTATAGTATAGTGTAAGGGAAGGTGTCACCTGTTTTTTTTTGCCAAATCATTTGGTGGAGAGGGAATTATGGTGTGGGGTTGTTTTTCAGGGGTTGAGCTTGGCCCCTTAGTTCCAGTGAAGGGAACTCTTAAGGCATCAACATACCAAGACATTTTGGCCAATTTCATGCTCCCAACTTTGTGGGAACAGTTTGGGGATGGCCCCTTCTTGTTCCAACATGACTGCACACCAGTGCACAAAGCAAGGTCCACAAAGACATGGATGAGCGAGTTTGGGGTGGAGGAACTTGAGCGGCCTGCACAGTCCTGACCTCAACCCGATAGAACACCTTTGGGATGAATTAGAGCAGAGGCTACAAAGCCAGGCCTTCTCGTCCACATCAGTGCCTGACCTCACAAATGCACTTCTGAAAGAATGGTCAAACATTCCCATAGACACATTCCTAAACCTTGTGGACAGCCTTCCCAGAAGAGTTGAAGCTGTTATAGCTGCAAAGGGGGGACCAACTCAATATTGAACCCCACCGACTAAGACGCCATTAAAGTTCATGTGCGTGTAAAGGCAAACGTCCCAATACATTTGGTAATATAGTGTAGTTAACAACTGCTCGTTAGGAAGATACACGCTCTTTAGCGCTTGCTGGCGGGGCTAACCTGCACTCTCCCAGTTACTTCCTCCCTGAGATACGGGGGGGGGGGGACAAAGGGCCAGACCAAGTCCCAACTGTCTCTTCCCCAGCTCTGATGGAATGGAGCCATACCTTGACTCCCCAAGGATCCAGGACGGGAAATCTCCAAGGAGAGGGGGGTCAGGAATGCAGCAGCCTGTCGCTTGTCCTTGCTCTCCTTTCCCCAGACCCCCCCTGGGCCTACCCTCTTCCCTAGCTTATCCTCCTTGACGGAGGAGGAACCTTTAAAGGGGACCTACCCTGCCCTCTACATGCCTACATATGGGTGACGTAACCACCCAGGCTTTGCAACCATTGTCGTTGCTCCTTCCTCTCCCCTGAAGCTGGCCATTGGGGAGATCACATGACCGGACTGGATTGTCCTTAGATTAGGTAAGCATCTTTCCTTTACAGGGTAGTTAGTATATAGGGCTTAGAATGGGGGTGGGAGCAGGTTTACACGGTTTTTGACGGGACTTCCAAGTATCTTTAAGCCATGTGACTGTAGTTTTTAAACCTCATTGAGCTCAATTGAAAATAGCTGTCAAAAGTTTTCTTATCCTGGAGTAATAGTTCTTGAATTGAGGCTGTTGTCTCTGGTACCGTTCTCAGCAGAAACTCTGCTCCACCACCGGCCACTGGTCCCCTTCCAGGTTGAATGACGGCCAGCATCAATCAAGTAAGAGCGATCTCGGCACAAGGCAGTGATGCCGTCTTCGGCATATATATTGCGGCTCGGCATTAAAGACCGCCCACCATGCTGCTGCATATACACTTATAATCTGAGTGTGTCTATAGTTTAGGCACAGGTGCGCTTTACAGTCCTCTAAAACTACTTATACAAGCTTACACAAGCTGATGGTGATAAATTATTCCAAATCTCATCTCTTTTTCCTGGTAAAATGTTGTCAGCGATTGTTTTCAGTGAGCATTGCATCTCCGAGAACCTCTGCAGTTTAAATTGAATCAATTTCTCTATACAACAATTATTTGTTTCTCTGGATATGGAAGGCTTTGTGCGAGTATTCCCCCACGAACAGAGGATCACGTCTGGAGAGCATCATTTGAGTACATTTCCTCTTGTATTGCTGCAACAAAAATATCTTTCTTCTCCAAAAAAAAAAGGAATATTGATACATTTTATCAACATGGTGCTGGTTCCGTGGTTCTCACTCACCGGGTTATGGCCCACTGCCAGGCCGCGGTCTTCTCTATCCCTCGTTTCCAGCTAGGTGCAGATACCTTATCCTCCCACAGTGCCAACCAGTTCCCATAGTACCCCCCAACCTCCCATAGTGGCCTATGGTGCCCCCATGCCCTCAGCATTCACCCTTTCCCCAAACTCCTACAGTGCCCCCCAGCCTGCTGCAGAGTTTTCAACCCTCCATAGTGCCCTCCACCTCCAACAGTATACCATAATGCCCCTCAACCTCCTACAGTGCTCCCCAGCCCCCCCTCAAGAAACCTAATCCATTACGGGGGAGGGTCACAGAGTCAGCTGTAGTATCCCCTAACCACAACCCCCATCTACCTTACAATGACATCCAGTCCCATCCAGAGCCTCCCAGAATTTTAATAGGTTTTTTTTATTTCTATACTTTTATCGTGTTGTGTATAAACTTAATTCTTTACTATTGGGTCATGGAAGGTTTTGGAAGAGTTTACTGAGCCCTGGTCTCAAAAAAGATTCACAACCACTGTGCTAGTTTATTTGCTGGGTGTATATGAGATAAGTGGACCTTTCTGTGTGGTTTTGGTAGTATATCGTAGGAATACAATGTTTTATCATGAGGAAGACTAATGCCGTGTACACACGGACGGACTTTTCGACTGGACTGGTCCGACGGGACAAATCCATCGGACAATCCGACCGTGTGTGGAATTCATCTGACCTGCAGCGGACTTTTTCTGTCGAAAATCAGGCGGACTTTAGATTTGGAAACATGTTTCAAATCTTTCCGATGGACTCGAGTCCGGTCGAAAAATCCGCTCGTCTGTATGCTAGTCCGACGGACGAAAACCCACGCTAGGGCAGCTATTGGCTACTGGTTATCAACTTCCTTATTTTAGCCCGGTCGTACGTCATCACGTACGAATCCGTCGGACTTTGGTGTGATCGTGTGCAGGCAAGTCCGTTCGTTCGAAAGTCCGTGGGAAGTCTGACGAAAGTCTGACGGAAAGACCTTCGGACCTTTGATGGCGAAAAGTCCGCCCGTGTGTACACGGCATAAGAGAATAATTTGCCACTATCACAATCAGTCTGAATGTGAACTGTATCTGCCAAAAAACATTTTTTATTACTTTTTTGAGTTTATTTAGAACAGATTTGTTTGTACCCCCATTGAGGAGATTTACCCTCGTGAGTGTTGGGCATCCAAGGAAGAATGGATGGATGTAAGACAGTGGTGTGGCTGGGGATGGATGGGCAACAGTGGAGGGGATGAGGCACCTAAAAGGCAAATGGCTACCAATGGGGTGATGGGGAAAGGATGCATGTCAAAGGGATTGGTATATCAGCCAAGGAAAAGATGTATATCAGTGGGGTGATGGCTCTGAGGGGACAAGAAAGAATGTGTGACGGGGGAAGGAGTGGTAGCCAGGGAAGGGATGGACATCAGCTAGGCAGCGAGGTGGTCAGGGTTAAATGGATGTCAGTGGGGCGATGAGGTAACAGGGGCAGGGTGTGTGTCCGTGGTGGAGGTGAGGTAGATAGGTAAGGGATGGACATCAGTAGGATAGTGAGGTGGCCAAGGATGAATGGATATTGGGGTGGAATCTATGGCTCTTGGGGAGTGTCAATGGAGATCAGAAGGTGGCTTTGGAGGAATAGATGACAGCATAGGCCGGGTTGGAGTAAGGTAGATGGGAGGAAAGTATATTAGAGGCATGATGGGGAGGTATGGATATCAGCAAGGAGGTGAGGTGATTGGGGTCATATTGATGTCAGCAGGGGGTGAAATGGCCGATTAGGTATTGATGTCAGAAGAGAGGGTGAGGTGGCCGGAGAGAGATTGATGTCAGCAGGGAGTGAGTGGTCAGGGAGGAATTGATGTCAGCAAAGGGGGTGAGGTGGTTGGGGAGGGGTTGATGTCAGCAGAGGGGGTGAGGGGGTTGGGGAGGAATTGATGTCAGCAGAGGGGGTGAGGTGGCCGGGAGGGATTGATGTCAGCAGAGGGGGTGAGGTGGCCGGGAGGGATTGATGGCAGAAGAGGGGGTGAGGTGGTTGGGGAGGGATTGATGTCAGCAGAGGGGGTGAGGTGGTTGGGGAGGGATTGATGTCAGCAGAGGGGGTGAGGTGGCCGGGAGGGATTGATGGCAGAAGAGGGGGTGAGGTGGTTGGAGAGGGATTGATGTCAGCAGAGGGGGTGAGGTGGATGGGGAGGAATTGATGTCAGCAGAGGGGGTTAGTTGGCCGGGATTGATGTCAGAAGAGGGGGTGAGGTGGTTGGGGAGGGATTGATGTCAGCAGAGGGGGTGAGGTGGCCGGGAGGGATTGATGGCAGAAGAGGGGGTGAGGTGGTTGGGGAGGGATTGATGTCAGCAGAGGGGGTGAGGTGGCCGGGAGGGATTGATGGCAGAAGAGGGGGTGAGGTGGTTGGAGAGGAATTGATGTCAGCAGAGGGGGTGAGGTGGATGGAGAGGAATTGATGTCAGCAGAGGGGGTTAGTTGGCCGGGATTGATGTCAGAAGAGGGGGTGAGGTGGTTGGGGAGGGATTGATGTTAGCAGAGTGGGTGAGGTGGATGGGGAGGAATTGATGTCAGAAGAGGGGATGAGGTGGCTGGGAGGGATTGATGTCAGAAGAGGGGGTGAGGGGCTGGGGAGAGATTGATGTCAACAAAGAGTGAGTGGACTGGGAGGGATTGATGTCAGCGGGGGGTGAGGTGGTTAGGGTGGGATTGATGTCATAGGGGGTGAGGTGGTTGGGGTGGGATTAATGTCAGTGGGGGTGAGGTGGGATTAATGTCAGTGGGGGTGAGGTGGGATTAATGTCAGTGGGGGTGAGGTGGTCGGGGAGGGATTGATGTCAGCAGAGGAGGTGAGGTGGGCAGGGAGTGATTGATGCCAGCGGGGGGGGGGGGGGGGGTTGTCGAGTGATTGAAGTCAGCAGAGGGGGTGAGGTGGTCGGGGTGTGATCGATGTCAGAGGGGGTGAGTGGTTGTAGATGGATTAATGTCAGCGGGGGTGAGTGGTTGAAGAGGGATTGATGTCAGCGGGGGGTAAGGTGGTCGGGGAGTAGGGATGAGCTCACAGGCCGCTAAAAGAGGGCAAGCAGCCTCTGAAATAATAATTACCAGCAGGGACCGTTCCTGCACCCAACAAGAGTAACTGTGAGGGGTTACAGTGTTCTGGCACCACCAACACCTAAGACCCAATGTTTCTGCCCCTGTTTAACAGGGGCATGTAATTACAATTTTTTAAATAATATTTAACAGCAGGGACCGTTCCTGCGCCCAACAAAACTAAATGCGAGGGGTTACCGTGTTCTGTCACCACCAACACCTAAGGCCCAAATTCAGCAGAGTATATAGTGCAGTCCATATAGTATATATACTACAATTCAGAGTATACAGTGCAGTCCCTATAGTATATACAGTGGGGACGGAAAGTATTCAGACCCCCTTAAATTTTTCACTCTTTGTTGTATTGCAGCCATTTCCTAAAATCATTTAAGTTCGTTTTTTTTCCTCATTAATGTACACACAGCACCCCATATTGACAGAAAAACACAGAATTGTTGACATTTTTGCAGATTTATTAAAAAAGAAAAACTGAAATATCACATGGTCCTAAGTATTCAGACCCTTTGCTGTGACACTCATATTTAACTCAGGTGCTGTCCATTTCTTCTGATTATCCTTGAGATGGTTCTACACCTTCATTTGAGTCCAGCTGTGTTTGATTATACTGATTGGACTTGATTAGGAAAGCTACACACCTGTCTATATAAAGACCTTACAGCTCACATTGCATGTCAGAGCAAATGAGAATCAGGAGGTCAAAGGAACTGCCTGAAGAGCTCAGAGACAGAATTGTGGCAAGGCACAGATCTGGCCAAGGTTACAAAAAAATTTCTTCTGCACTTAAGGTTCCTAGGAGCACAGTGGCCTCCATAATCCTTAAATGGAAGATGTTTGGGACGATCAGAACCATCTCACTGATTCTCACCAATTGTCCAGGTCTAAGCAGAATTAATCCTAACAGCAACTGGTGGCAGCGGTGGGATGCAATGATCAACTGAGGTACCTGGAATGTGTCCACTTTGTTGACGTTGTTCTTCTTGCCTTGGCTCTGACAATACGTGATCCGTGTATAGTGCAAAATTCCAAACTGCCGTGCTTTTGGCAAGCACATTAAAGCAATAGTCTTTTGGAGACTGATAGTGCAAAATTGTAGAGAGGTTAATTGTAAACTGTCGTGCTTTTGGGATGCACATTAAAGTAATAGTCTTTGGGAGACCGATTTGAAAATAGTAAAATAGAGGCTCTTAAGGAAAGAGTCAGACGGACAATTAGTGGGATTCTACTAAACCATTTGCTTCTCTTTCTATCACTGTATAGAGTATAAGAATTTTGTTTAGAGCTTAGATTTATTGTTGTACATTGCAAGAGGGTCTTGTAAGGCAAGACAACTGCCCTGTATAAGTTGTTTGTAACCAAATTAAGAATGGGTAAGGGAGGAAGTAAAGAATACCCCCCACCTAATCCCGGAGAGACATGTAAAGACTATGTGGTCAGAGTATGTGTAACGGATTATTTTTTTAATAAATCCTTTCATAGACGATCTGGCCGGATAGACTGACAGTATGTGCAGTAGCTCACCCTTCCCGTGCACTGGCGCAAATGACTAATTCCATATGGATATGGTCAGGGGACTCTGTTTGGGGGATAAGAAAGCTTTCCCATAGTACACAGGAGACCCAGAGTGGGACATGAAGTACATGAAGAAAACAGGGACCCCCCACCACTCAAATAGGCCAAGAGGAAGCCACTTCTTCGGCAGATACGATCCTTGATAGTGAGTTACTTTGTCACTGGAACTGTAATCTTACATCATTCATTCATTCAGGAATTTACCTTCATGCCTGGTAAATTTTTTAGGAAGAGATTTAATAGGAGTCTTGGAAATTAAAATGTTCTTGACTCGAAGAGGGGGAGTAGCCATAGCATCACCACTGTTCTTTCAAACTGAAGTCCCTCCCCCATTTCCACAGGACCACCCCCTCTGGGCTAAAGACAGTCTTAATGTAGGATACATTTCATGCACCCCTTACAAGGCCAGACTAAAACAAGGAGTATCCCCAGTTTACCACAAGCAGTACCATCTCTCCAAAGAGAAGGAGGAAGGTATCAGACCCATTATTGAGTAATTCCTGAAACAAGGAATTTTAAGACCCATCATATCGCCTTATAACTCTCCCATAAACCCAGTCAAAAAGAGTGATGGATCATACAGGTTTGTGCAGGATCTTCGAGCCATAAATAACCTAGTGATTCCAATTGCCCCTATTGTACCTGATGTGCCATCTCTCATTACCTCCATACCTGACTTGGCAGTGTGTTTTTCAGTTATTGATTTAAGTAATTTTTTAAATCCATCCCTGTTGACGAAGAGACACAACTACTACTATCTTTTTCCTACAGAGGGCGCCTGGAATTTCTTGCTATGGCTATATAGACTCACCTGCAGTCTACTCAATAGCTCTCCAGGCCACCTTCACGGTCTTGGGCGCCTAGCCATGGTTCCATCCTTTTTTCAGTACGTCAATGACCTACTGTTGTGTAAGCCCTCCCAGGAAGCCTGTCAGAAAGATTCTGTTTTACTGTTAGAACATTTAGCACAAAGAGGTCACAAAGTGTCTAAGAAGAAGTTGCAATGGTGTCAGGAAACTGCTAAGTATCTTACTCTGTCCCATGGTGAAAGGAGAATCGGAAACAAGAGAGCTGCGGCTCTCGTGGGTCTTCCCCTCCCACATACCAAGAAGGAAGCGTTAACCTTTTTAGGTAAGATTGGTTACTGCCGCCAATGGATACCTGATTGCTCCTACTATAATAACTTGCTGAGACAAGCTGCTCTACCTGACAGTCCTGACCTTGTGAAATGGAATGATGAAATGGTTAATGCTTTTGTGTATCTTAAAACTGCTATGGTAACGGCTCCTGGTTTGGGATTACCTGATTATTATAAAAAGTGTTTCATTTGTTTGCAAGGGACAACTGTAAAACCATGGCTGGGGTCCTTGCACAAGAGAATGGAGGAAACCTGAGACCAGTATCCTTTTTTTCTAGAGTAGTCCCAGTTCCGGTACAAGGCATGCCGGCGTGTCTGAGGTCTTTGGCCTCTTGTGCCATTGCTGTAGAAATGGCTACGTCATTTACATTAGGTCACTCTATGGAAGCATACACAGTACTGATGACATTTCAAAGGAAAATGCACTGGCCGACGCCGCTGCTAAACAAGCTGCTTTGATGGTCCCAGATTTTATCCAAATGCCCCCCCTTACACCCCCAACTTTGCCCTGGGAACAGGTTTTGCAGGACCCACAGGCTATGGCTTCACCAGAAGATCTGGCCTATTGGCATAAACAGGGTCTGACAATGAGTCCTGAGACAGGACTCATTGCCAAAGAGGGGAAATCAGGCATACCAAAAGCAAGTGCACCTTTATTCATCTCACAGTACCTTGGCATAGGACATAAAGAATGGAAAGCTACAGCTGAAATGTTAACACAAGACTTTGCAAATAGAGTGGAAATTCCACATTCCATATCACCCACAGAGTTCAGGTATAGTGGAAAGAATGAACCGAACGATTAAAGATAAAATAAGAAAGGCTACGGGTGGCACATTTGCCAAATGGAAAACTGTGCTGCCTGCGGTTTTAGCAGAAATAAGAATGGGTCCTTCCAAGACCAATCACTTGTCCCCTTTTGAGATCCCGATAGGTCGACCTTTTTGCACGCCCTGGATTAAGAAACCCTTGGTAATAAAACAGGGAGATCTGAGTTTGATACAGGAAGAATATTGTAGAAACTTGATTATGAAGCAGAATGGCATCTACGGTAAAGTATTCTCTTCTTTCCCATTACCCTCACAGGAACCAACACACGAGTTCCAACCTGGGGATGTGGTCGTAATTCGCCAGCTGAACCCGACCAAGAAGCAAGATTACCCTTTTGTCCTGCCCACTTGTGTAGTCGCAGTGACCAGAACCACTGTCCTCACAGAACAATCCGGAACCTGGATCCACGACAAGAGGATAAAGAAAGTACCACAAAGGACCCAGAAGCAAGACACAGATAAAGGAGGTCAAGCAGGTGATGCAAATCCTCGAAGAGCGAGTGAAACAGGTGATAAAAGACGACTCCACTTCTCTTACAACAGACAAAGGAGGGAATCCAACGGCCCAAAGGACTCATTCCCCCCCTACTGATAAAATGTTGTTACTTCAGTATAAGTATTCTTATGCTCGGAAGTCAGGTCATGACAAATGCTGGGTATGTAGTAAATTGCATCCAAGCACACTCCAAATTCCTCTCTTAGCTGCCCCTGTAAATATAACTCAGTTTTTGAATGGTACTCCTCTTGGAACTATAACCAATTTATCGGCCATATATGCAAATAACAATTTCCTTTACGATAGTTGGTAGAAGCCACTCTCCAGATTGGTATTTTACTTAGGAAATTCCTTAAATAAAAGGTCAAAAGATATGCCGAAGCTAACAGTTTATTAGCTCTTTAACCACTTGCCGACCGCCTCACGCCTATATACGTGAGCAGGTCGGCACGGGCAGGCAAAATCACGTACCTGAAACGTGATGCCTTCCCGCGGGCGGGGGGTCCGATCGGACCCCCCCCCGCTGCCCTGGGTGGTCGGGTCTTGTTCGCGGGCGATTGGGGGTCAGGGGGAGGCCATCCATTGATTGCCACCCCCTCCCGATCGCTCCCACGAATCAAATGCTTCCTCTCCCTCTGTAATGTAAACAGAGGGAGAGGAAGTGATGTCATCTCTCCTGGAGCCGGTCTTTTTGATCCGACGCCGAGGAGAGAAGACATCCAAGTAAGTGCACCAACACCACACATTCAGTAGAACACGCCAGGCACACTTTTCACCCCCCTGTCACCCCCCGATCACCCCCCGATCACCCCCCTGTACCCACTGTCACTCTGACACCAATAGCAGTGTTTTGTTTTTTTTTGCATTGGTGTCAGTTTGTCAGTTATAAGTGTTAGGGCAGTTAGGTTAGCCCCCTTTAGGTCTAGGGTACCCCCCCTTAGGTCCAGGGTACCCCCTAACCACCCCTAATAAAAGTTAACCCCTTGATTACCCCCCGTCACCAGTGTCGCTAAGCGATCGTTTTTCTGATCGCTGTATTAGTGACACAGGTGACGCTAGTTAGGGAGGTAAGTATATAGGTTCGCTGTCAGTGTTTTATAGCGACAGGGACCCCCATATACTACCTGCTAAAGGTTTTAACCCCCTGATTGCCCCCTAGTTAACCCTTTCACCAGCGATCACCGTATAAGTGTTACGGGTGACGCTGGTTAGATAGTTTGTTTTTTGTAGTTTATTATAGTTTATTACAGTTTATTATAGTTTTAGGGCACCCGCCGTTTATTACCTTATAAAGGTTTAACCCCCTAATTGCCCGGCGGTGATAGAAGTTAAGTTTTTAGGATCAGATAAGGTCTGCGTCGCCCCAGGCAGCGTCAGGTTAGCGCCAGTACAGCTAAAACCCGTGCACGCAGCATACACCTCCCTTAGTGCTATAGTATCTGAGCGGATCGATATCTGATCCGATCAGATCTATACTCCCCAGCAGTTTAGGGTTCCCTGAAACGCAGTGTTAGCGGGATCAGCCCAGATACCTGCTAGCACCTGCGTTTTGCTCCTCGGCCCAGCCCAGCCCAGCCCACCCAAGTGCAGTATCGATCGATTACTGACACTTACAAAACACTAAGCACACATAACTGCAGCGGTCGCAGAGTCAGGCCTGATCCCTGCGATCGCTAACAGTTTTTTGGTAGCGTTTTGAATCAGTCGCTGACAGTCGGGAGCTTTTTTGCCTGTGAGTCTCACTAGTGTACCCCTAAATTTAGAGGCCAAAATGGCAAATCGAAGGTACACTAGTGAAGAGGCCTACAGGATTCTGAGCATGACAGATAGTGAAGAGGAAGTCACTCATCTGTCAGATTCAGGCTCAGAATACGATCCTGTAGAGGACAGCGGCTCCATGACAGATAGCTCTGACGACGGAGTTGTGGTCCCTGCTAAGGTCAGGCGTACCAGACCCCGAACTTATGCTGTCCTTGAAGTGCAAGAACCGCAGGGCTCTCGTATGGAGCAGAGAAGTACTAGCGCCGCTACTCCTTCTGGTGAACTGGCAAGCACCAGCGGCCTAGTACACCCTGGTCGTACATCCAGCACTGCAGTATCACGTGGTGACGTGGCGAGTCCCATAAGTGCAGTTCAAGCTGGCGAGGTGGCAAGCACTAGTAGTGTCCCGCTGCCACCAAGAAGACGAACACAGGCCCGTCGTGCCCATAGTGCCCTTCCTGCTGCATTGGCCAATCCGAATTGGGTACCCACCACTTCTGCAGCACCCGTACTTCCCCCTTTCACTGGCCAACCCGGAATTCAGGTGGAAACAGTTGACTTTATGCCACTGGATTTTTATTCGCTGTTTTTCACCGAAGATCTCTATAGATCTATTGTGGACCAAAGCAATTTATACGCTGGTCAACACATCGCCACTATGCCCCAGTCCACCCTTGCCAGAGATTGGAGACCAATTACGGTCTCCGAATTTAAGATCTTTCTGGGCCTTTCCCTCCTCATGGGGTTGAATAAAAAGAGTGAGTTGCGGTCATATTGGTCCACTGACCCAATTTACCATTCACCCTTGTTCTCTGCTTCCATGGCCAGGGCACGATACGAGCAGATTTTGCGGTTCATGCACTTCAACAACAATGAACTCTGTCGTCCTCGTGGAGACCCTGGATACGATCGGCTCTACAAAATTCGGCCCCTCGTAAACCACTTCAACCAACGTTTTGCAGACTTGTTTACCCCCCATCAAGTTGTCTGCGTTGATGAGTCCCTGGTTAAATTTTCTGGCCGCTTGTCATTCAAACAGTACCTTCCCAGCAAGCGTGCCAGATACGGGGTCAAGATGTATAAGCTCTGTGACAGGGCCACAGGCTATACATGTAGATTTATGGTTTACGAGGGAAAAGATAGTCACGTAGAGCCGACAAACTGCCCTGACTACATAGGAAGCGCTGGCAAGATAGTGTGGGACTTGGTGTCACCCTTATTCGGAAAGGGGTACCACTTGTACGTGGACAATTATTATACGAGCGTGCCACTTTTTAGCCACCTTTTTGATCATCAGATTGGAGCATGTGGCACCGTGCGACCTAATCGCCGGGGCTTTCCCCAGCGGCTTGTAGATTCCCGTCTTAGGCTGGGGGAGAGAGCCTGCTTGAAGTATAATAATTTGCTCGCTATGAAGTGGAGGCATAAGAAGAATGTTTTCGTTCTCACCTCCCTTCATGCAGACACGACGGTCCAAATTCCTACGGCGACTGGTGTTGTGGAGAAACCCCTCTGTGTCCACGAATACAACCTTAATATGGGAGGGGTGGACCTCAACGACCAGTTGTTGGCGCCGTACCTAGTTGCCCGTAAGGCCAGACGCTGGTACAAAAAAGTGTCTGTTTATTTATTTCAATTGGCTTTGCTGAACGCTCATGTGCTATACAGAGCTTCAGGACGGACTGGATCCTTCCTTACATTCCAGGAAGAGATCGTCAGAGCCCTTCTGTATCCAGACGGTGCTCCACCTCACCATCCCCAACCGAATGCAGTAAGCCGGCTGCATGAGAGGCATTTTCTTTATGCCCTCCCGAGTACCCCTACCCAACGAACCCCCCAAAAAAGATGTCGTGTCTGCAGCAAGCGCGGATTTAGGCGTGACACCCGGTATTGTTGTCCCCTCTGTCCTGGCATTCCTGGTCTTTGCATTGGTGAATGTTTTGAACGCTACCACACACTAGTGGAGTATTAGCGTAGGGTACAGCACTGCACAGACTAGGCACACTTCCACAGGGTCTCCCAAGATGCTGTCGCATTTTGAGAGACCCAAACCTGGTACCAGTTAAAAAAGTTAAAGTTACAAAAAAAAGTGTAAAAAAAACAAAAAAAAGTAAAAAAAAGAAAAAAACACAAAAAAAATATAAAATAAAAAAACCAAAAATAGTTGTTGTTTTATTGTTCTCTCTCTATTGTTCTGCATTCTATACTGCAATGTTTTATTGTTATGTTTTTATCATGTTTGCTTTATAGGTATGCAATTTTTTTATACTTTGTTTTTTTTATTGTTAACCACCTTTGTGTTTTCAGGTACGCCATTCAGCTGCAGAGCGGATTTATTTATCTTGACAGCAACAGCGTTTGCTCCCACGATACATAAAGCCGCGACTCCAGCGCTGTCGGAGGTGATTTCACCACCACAGTTACATACTTCAGCATATATGCCGAAGCGTGGGGGCAGCAGTGGGTGGAGGAGCGATTTGCTCCTGCCTTTTGCGGGAGGATGCCCCCATGCTTCGGCATATATATTTTTTAGGTAGGCACAGGTTGCGTTAAATGTTTTATTTTTTACTATTTTTTTTTGTATTTTGCTTTGCAGGTATGGTAAGTATTACTGTTATACTGTAATGTTACTTTGTTTTTTTGTTAACCATCATTTGCTTCGCAGGTACGCCATTCAGTTGCAGCACGGATTTATTTATCTTGACAGCAACAGCGTTTGCTCCCACGATACATAAAGCCGTGACTCCAGCGCTGTCGGAGGTGATTTCACCACCACAGTTACATACTTCAGCATATATGCCGAAGCGTGGGGGCAGCAGTGGGTGGAGGAGCGATTTGCTCCTGCCTTTTGCGGGAGGATGCCCCCATGCTTCGGCATATATATATTTTTAGGTAGGCACAGGTTGCGTTAAATGTTTTATTTTTTACTATGTTTTTTTTGTATTTTGCTTTGCAGGTATGGTAAGTAATACTGTTATACTGTAATGTTACTTTGTTTTTTTGTTAACCATCATTTGCTTAGCAGGTACGCCATTCAGTTGCAGCACGGATTTATTTATCTTGACAGCAACAGCGTTTGCTCCCACGATACATAAAGCCGTGACTCCAGCGCTGTCGGAGGTGATTTCACCACCACAGTTACATACTTCAGCATATATGCCGAAGCGTGGGGGCAGCAGTGGGTGGAGGAGCGATTTGCTCCTGCCTTTTTGCGGGAGGATGCCCCCATGCTTCGGCATATATATACGGTGCATGTATGCCCATCATTAGAAGTGGGTGGATGAAGGGAGGTATTCTAATGGTGGGCATACCCACCGATCAATATCTTTTTTTCGTTCAGCCCACAGGCTGCATGAAAAAAAGTTTACAATGTATGCCCAACAAGGACCAGCAACGTACTGGTATGTTGCTGGACTTTGAGTGGTTATACCAGAATGATGCCTGCAGGTTTAGGTATCATCTTGGTATCATTCTTTTCAGCCAGTGGTCGGCTTTCTTGTAAAAGCAATCCTAGCGGCTAATTAGCCTCTAGACTGCTTTTACAAGCAGTGGGAGGGAATGCCCCCCCCCCCACACCGTCGTCCATGTTTTTCTCTGGCTCTCCTGTCCCAACAGGGAACTTGAGAATGCAGCCGGTGATTCAGCCAGCTGACCATAGAGCTGATCAGAGACCAGAATGGCTCCAAACATCTCTATGGCCTAAGAAACTGGAAGCTACAAGCATTTCATGACTTAGATTTCGCCGGATGTAAACAGCGCCATTGGGAAATTGGGAAAGCATTTTATCACACCGATCTTGGTGTGGTCAGATGCTTTGAGGGCAGAGGAGAGATCTAGGGTCTAATAGACCCCAATTTTTTCTAAAAAGAGTACCTGTCACTACCTATTGCTATCATGGGGGATATTTACATTCCCTGAGATAACAATAAAAATGATAAAAAAAAAAAAAAAATGAAAGGAACAGTTTAAAAATAAGATAAAAAAGCAAAAAAAATAATAATAAAAAAAAAAAAAAAAAAGCACCCCTGCCCCCCCCCCCCTGCTCTCGCACAAAGGCGAACGCAAGCGTCGGTCTGGCGTCAAATGTAAACAGCAATTGCACCATGCATGTGAGGTATCACCGCGAAGGTCAGACCGAGGGCAGTAATTTTAGCAGTAGACCTCCTCTGTAAATCTAAAGTGGTAACCTGTAAAGGCTTTTAAAGGCTTTTAAAAATGTATTTAGTTTGTCGCCATTGCACGTTTGTGCGCAATTTTAAAGCATGTCATGTTTGGTATCCATGTACTCGGCCTAAGATCATCTTTTTTATTTCATCAAACATTTTGACAAAATAGTGTGTTTTAGTGTATTAAAATTTAAAAAAGTGTGTTTTTTCCCCAAAAAATGCGTTTGAAAAATCGCTGCGCAAATACTGTGTGAAAAAAAAAAAATAAACACCCACCATTTTAATCTGTAGGGCATTTGCTTTAAAAAAATATATAATGTTTGGGGGTTCAAAGTAATTTTTTTGCAAAAAAAAATAATTTTTTCATGTAAACAATAAGTGTCAGAAAGGGCTTTGTCTTCAAGTGGTTAGAAGAGTGGGTGATGTGTGACATAAGCTTCTAAATGTTGTGCATAAAAGGCCAGGACAGTTCAAAACCCCCCCAAATGACCCCATTTTGGAAAGTAGACACCCCAAGCTATTTGCTGAGAGGCATGTCGAGTCCATGGAATATTTTATATTGTGACACAAGTTGCGGGAAAAAGACAAATTTTTTTTTTATTTTTTTTTTTTTGCACAAAGTTGTCACTAAATGATATATTGCTCAAACATGCCATGGGAATATGTGAAATTACACCCCAAAATACATTCTGTTGCTTCTCCTGAGTACGGGGATACCACATGTGTGAGACTTTTTGGGAGCCTAGCCGCGTACGGGACCCCGAAAACCAAGCCCCGCCTTCAGGCTTTCTAAGGGCGTAAATTTTTGATTTCACTCTTCACTGCCTATCACAGTTTCGGAGGCCATGGAATGCCCAGATGGCACAACCCCCCCCCAAATGACCCCATTTTGGAAAATAGACACCCAAAGCTATTTGCTGAGCGGTATAGTGAGTATTTTGCAGACCTCACTTTTTGTCACAAAGTTTTGAAAATTGAAAAAAGAAAAAAAAAATACGTTTTTCTTGCCTTTCTTCATTTTCAAAAACAAATGAGAGCTGCAAAATACTCACCATGCCTCTCAGCAAATAGCTTGGGGTGTCTACTTTCCAAAATGGGGTCATTTGGGGGGGTTTTGTGCCATCTTGGCATTTTATGGCCTTCAAAAGTGTGATAGGTAGTGAGGAGTAAAATCAAAAATGTATGTCCTTAGAAATCCTGAAGGCGGTGCTTGGTTTTCGGGGCCCCGTGCGCGGCTAGGCTCCCAAAAAGTCCCACACATGTGGTATCCCCGTACTCAGGAGAAGCAGCAGAATATATTTTGGGGTGTAATTCCACATATGCCCATGGCATGTTTGAACAATATATCATTTAGTGACAACTTTGTGCAAAAAAAAAAAAAAAAAAAAAAAAATTGTCACTTTCCCGCAACTTGTGTCAAAATATAAAATATTCCATGGACTCAACATGCCTCTCAGCAAATAGCTTGGGGTGTCTACTTTCCAAAATGGGGTCAATTGGGGGGGGTTTGTGCCATCTGGGCATTTTATGGCCTTCAAAAATGTGATAGGTAGTGGGGAGTGAAATTACAACTTTACGCCCTTAGAAATCCTGAAGGCGGTGCTGGGTTTTCGGGGCCCCGTACGCAGCTAGGCTCCCAAAAAGTCCCACACATGTGGTATCCCCGTACTCAGGAGAAGCAGCAGAATATATTTTGGGGTGTAATTCCACATATGCCCATGGCCTGTGTGAGCAATATATCATTTAGTGACAACTTTGTGCAAAAAAAAAAAAATTCTCACATTCCCGCAACTTGTGTCAAAAAATAAAATATTCCATGGACTCAACATGCCTCTCAGCAAATAGCTTGGGGTGTCTACTTTCCAAAATGGGGTCATTTGGGGGGGTTTTGTGCCATCTTGGCATTTTATGGCCTTCAAAACTGTGATAGGTAGTGAGAAGTGAAATCAAAAATTTATGGCCTTAGAAATCCTGAAGGCGGTGCTTGGTTTTCGGGGCCCCGTACGCAGCTAGGCTCCCAAAAAGTCCCACACATGTGGTATCCCCGTACTCAGGAGAAGCAGCAGAATATATTTTGGGGTGCAATTCCACATATGCCCATGGCATGTTTGAGCAATATATCATTTAGTGACAACTTTGTGCAAAAAAAAAAAAAAAAAAAAAAAAATTGTCACTTTCCAGCAACTTGTGTCAAAATATAAAATATTCCATGGACTCAACATGCCTCTCAGCAAATAGCTTGGGGTGTCTACTTTCCAAAATGGGGTCATTTGGGGGGGGTTTTGTGCCATCTTGGCATTTTATGGCCTTCAAAACTCTGATAGGTAGTGAGGAGTGAAATAAAAAATTTATGCCCTTAGAAATCCTAAAGGCGGTGATTGGTTTTCGGGGCCCCGTACGCGGCTAGGCTCCCAAAAAGTCCCACACATGTGGTATCCCCATACTCAGGAGAATCAGCAGAATGTATTTTGGGGTGCAATTCCACATATGCCCATGGCCTGTGTGAGCAATATATCATTTAGTGACAACTTTGTGCAAAAAAAAAAAAAATTGTCACATTCCCACAACTTGTGTCAAAAAATAAAATATTCCATGGACTCAACATACCTCTCAGCAAATAGCTTGGGGTGTCTACTTTCCAAAATGGGGTCATTTGGGGGTGTTTTGTGCCATCTTGGCATTTTATGGCCTTCAAAACTGTGATAGGTAGTGAGGAGTGTAATCAAAAATCTATGCCCTTAGAAATCCTGAAGGCGGTGCTTGCTTTTCGGGGCCCCATACGCGGCTAGGCTCCCAAAAAGTCCCACACATGTGGTATCCCCGTACTCAGGAGAAGCAGCTGAATGTATTTTGGGGTGCAATTCCACATATGCCCATGGCCTGTGTGAGCAATATATCATTTAGTGACAACTTTTTGTAAATTTTTTTTTTTTTTTTTTTTTTTGTCATTATTCAATCACCTGGGACAAAAAAAATAAATATTCAATGGGTTCAACATGCCTCTCAGCAATTTCCTTGGGGTGTCTACTTTCCAAAATGGGGTCATTTGGGGGGGTTTTGTACTGCCCTGCCATTTTAGTACCTCATGAAATGACATAGGCAGTCATAAACTAAAAGCTGTGTAAATTCCAGAAAATGTACCCTAGTTTGTAGGCGCTATAACTTTTGCGCAAACCAATAAATATACGCTTATTGACTTTTTTTTTACCAAAGACATGTGGCCGAATACATTTTGGCCTAAATGTATGACTAAAATTGAGTTTATTGGATTTTTTTTAGAACAAAAAGTAGAAAATATCATTTTTTTTCAAAATTTTCGGTCTTTTTCCGTTTATAGCGCAAAAAATAAAAACCACAGAGGTGATCAAATACCATCAAAAGAAAGCTCTATTTGTGGGAAGAAAAGGACGCAAATTTCGTTTGGGTACACCATTGCATGACCGCGCAATTAGCAGTTAAAGCGACGCAGTGCCAAATTGTAAAAAGTGCTCTGGTCAGGAAGGGGGTAAATCCTTCCGGGGCTGAAGTGGTTAAAGAGGAGTTCCACCCAGGGGGGCCGTCAAAAAAAAAATAAATAAAAGTCAGCAGCTACAAATACTGCAGCTGCTGACTTTTAATTGGACACTCACCTGTCCCTGGGTCCAGCGATGCGGGGGATCGAAGC
Source organism: Lithobates septentrionalis (assembly GCA_037952835.1). Taxonomy (NCBI): domain Eukaryota; kingdom Metazoa; phylum Chordata; class Amphibia; order Anura; family Ranidae; genus Lithobates; species Lithobates septentrionalis. The sequence goes on from JBBDGP010003609.1 coordinate 379,330, forward strand.
CCCGCTCGCCCCCCCCCTCCGCTCGTCGGCGCCGGCATTTCAACTGTGGGCGCCGGGCTGTGGCTTCACAGCCTGGCACGCACGCGCAAGCGGCGCCGCGCGCCGTGATTGGCCGCTCAATCACCTGGGACCTGTAATGGGTCCCAGATGATTGACAGGAGGGAGGGAGCAGAGCGGAGCCCTTCCTGTGCCGAGGAGGAAGTGATGTCACCAGCCCAGGCTAAGGAACAGGCAGACTACGAGGGACCACCTAGCAACAGGCATTTAGAGGTAAGTGAAAAAAAAAAATATCCAAATGTTTTTTTGGTTTTTTTTTTAGAATTTTTCCAGGTAGGTTTTGTTTTTTGGGTGGAACCCCACTTTAACCACTTCAATACAGTGCATTTTCACCCCCTTCCTGCCCAGGCCATTTTTCAACTTTTAGCGCTGTCGCACTTTGAATGACAATTGCGGGCATCCAACACTGTACCCAGACGAAATTGTTATCATTTTTTCCCCACAAATAGAGCTTTCTTTTGGTGGTATTTGATCACCTCTGCGGTTTTTATTTTTTGCGCTATTAACAAAAGAAGATCGACAAGTTTGAAAAAAAACCACAATATTTTAGAATTAGAATTTTTAGAATTAAATTTTTTTTTCTTTAGAACAAATTTTTTCCTCAGTTTAGGCCGATATGTATTCTTCTACATATTTTTGGTAAAAAAAAAAAAAAAAAAAAAAAAAAAAAAAAATCGCAATAAGCGTATAGTGATTGGTTTGCGCCAAAGTTATAGCGTCTACAAAATAGGGGATAGATTTATAACATTTTTATTTATTTATTTATTTATTACTAGTAATGGCGGCGATCTGCAATTTTTATCGTGATTGATATTTTATCGATATTGCGGCGGACACATTGGACACTTTTGACACATTTTTGGGACCATTCACATTTATACAGCGATCCGTGCTATAAAAATGCACTGATTACTGTATAAATGTGACTGGCAGGGAAGGGGTTAACACTAGGTGGTGATCGAGGGGTTAACTGTGTTGCTAGGGAGTGTTTCTAACTGTAGGGGGAGGGGACTTACTAGGGGAGGAGACCGATCGGTGTTCCTCTGTACTGGGAACATACTATCGGTCTCCTCTCCTCTGACAGGACCGTGGATCTGTGTGTTTACACACACAGATCCACGGTCTTGCTGTGTTACCGGCAATCGCGGGTGCCCGGCGGACATCGCGGCCGCCGGGCACGCGCACCGGGTGCCAAGTGACACGGCGGGCGCGCGCGATCGCTGTCGGCGGCGCGCGCCCCCTGGTGGGCCGGGAAAGCGAGGCCGTCATATGACGCCCGCCCGCAACGAGAGCTGTGCCGCCTGGTCATCAATTGACAGCCAGCGGTCAGCAAGCAGTTAAACAGAGATTTGTCCTCCATGTTTCATACCAATAACCCAGAACTTAATACAAATTTAAATACCGTCTTGAATCAGGGAGCTGGTATCAACAACCCTGTGAGTTTAATTTTAAATCCAGTTGACCATGGCTGCCATTTCTGAAAGTTTTCAGGATGCTTTAAGCCAACGATCATTTTCCCTAGGGGATAGCGTATATGTATGTTGCGGCAAGGAATGCTATCCATGGATACCGGTTGGTATCCGTGGGTGGTGTTATTTGGCTTCATTAATTCCAGTGATGAGAATCATAGGGGATGAAAAAGGAAAGCACCAACATCTTTTGAAAGATAGCGGGCACCCCCTCAAACAAAGGATCAGGCCTGGGCATGGTTTCCCTCATGGAGAGGATGGGGAATAGAACTGATGAAAAGGTTGAATAACTACTCCAAAATCATAGATGAAATTATGGAAAAGAACTCTGTAAACATCAAACTGTTAAGTATTGAACAAAGGGCTATTCGTAAACAACTAGAGTGCTACTCTGGCTGGACTCTCTGAAGTAACGGAGGACTATGAGTGCTGCACATAAATTCATAATACCAGTATTGAAATACCCGATTATTATGATATAACTGAAAAACACAGAAAGAAGATGTCAAACCTCCAAGCTGAAGCCAGAGATATTGCCAAAGATGGGTGGAACCCCTTTAAGAGGCTAGGAAGTTTCGGTGATTTTTTTGGTTCCATTGTTCTCTTGGTCCTGACAGGCAGGAATGTTAATTTTAATGTGCCTGGTTTTTATCCTTGTTATATATATTGTTCACGCTTATTCAATGTATCTGTAATTATACAACACAACGAAAGTATCCCACACAGAGAATAGTAAGTGATCATGGTAAAATCACTTTGTGATTTAAGAGGGGATTGAAGGGTGAGAAAGGGTTAACAAGACTGAAACATTCTATAAATTGCTGACAGACAAATATCTTTTGTTTTTAGGGTCTTGTTTGTCGCGATGGTCACAGGTTAAGTGGGTCCTGGAAAGAACTGGTTTTGGAATTATATTTTCAGACAATATCCAACCGTCAGCTATAATACTAGTTTAAACTATGTCTGAGATGCTACATGTTTATGTAGGATTTATGTCTCGTGTGATGAACTCTGTCCTCCCTGCCTCCTTTTCTTTGTGCAATATTCTTTGTCCATATCTTGTATAAAAGGTACTGCCCATGCTACCATTACATTTGAAGCTTTCTTTGAAATGATTCTCTTGTGTTCATTTGAATGTTTCCCGGGGCTCCAAGATCCTCACTGATTGTCCAGGTCTAAGCAGAATTAACCCTAACATGGTTGTGGAGGGATTGTTGTCAGCAGAGGGGGTGAGGTGGTCGGGGAGCGATTGGTGTCAGCGGAAGGGGTGAGTGGTCAGGGAGGGATGGCTATCAACAGGGGGTCAGGTGGTTGGATGTAAAGAAGCCCTAAAGCGAGGCTGTAGGAACAACTTGATTCCTTCTGTGTTGGATGACATGGATATGGGCTAGGGCTTATGGGAGTAAAGATGTGAGAGGGGGAACCGAATAATCACAATAAACTTTGTAATTTGCATACAGTATGTGCCAAGGGTATAGTTTCCCAAGGCACGTGTGTGTTTAAAATGGGTATATATTTATGTCTAGTTCACCAGATTAGCTAGTAGTGTCCACATATATCAAACAAAGAAAATTAACAACTGCTGAAGAAGAAAGCAGATTGGGAATTAACCACCAAGGAACCACAATTAATGATAAAGAGCATTCTAGATCTGGCCTAGTTTCTATCAGTTAGCAATACACATAACGATGGCTAGCTGCACACAGTTTGTGGACATTGCTATTTTTAAAGTAACTTTTCAAATCTACATGAGAAATTTGACATCGAAATATACAGTAAACCTTCCATTTTCAAAAAACTCAAATTTATTACATCAAAAAGCCATCATTGAGCTCCTATCAGTGACCTTGCCTTGCCATCAGTCTGCTGCAGGCAGGAGGAAGCATTGCTTCAGTCTCCCCCTCCTCCAGTGATCAGACTGCAACACTGTAACTTTGTAGCAAGTCACTAGGTGAGAGACCACAGCAAGGGCTGTTCTGGATTAACGTGGCGGTGCCATCAGACCAGACCTGTCCTTGTATTCACACTGAAAGAAAATACCATTGAGGCCAGGTTCACATATGTAAAAGCCAATTAGACCATGAAGATCCTCTTCGGTGTAGAAAGTGCCTGTCCGGAACTAGATCGTTTACATCAACATCAATACTTTAAGATAACAATACCAGAAAGATAACCTTACCGGCCCAGCGCTATTTTTCCACTTACCTCAACTATCGCTGAACCGGCATCTGAGTCCAAAAAGTACAGTAGATGATGACCCTGGATGATGCCTGGACAAAAGATGGTGCCATCTTTCTGGAGAGAAAAGCAGATGAAGGCGTTGTCAGGGGGAGTACTGGGATCTCTGTGAGAGGTAAGTCTTACCATGACACATTAATTAGCATGCACATACCCAATATGAAAGAATATATCGGATGCTAGGTCTACTTTAACCGATTTGTTCGACTCATTGTTCTGTCATCCATGGTGCCGTGATGATTGCAGCGCTAACACCAGCCATTGCCCCGACCAATTGCCAGTGAAAAATCGCATGTCCCCCCCCCCCCCACACACACACACACGGACACACATACTCACTCCCCGGCCTTGGCACAATTTTCTTCCAAGCAGCTGGTCCCCAGTGCCAAAAAAGATTGGTGACCGCTGCACTAAAGGACTGTAAAAGACCTGGGACACCTTTGGATGCCTCAAGGAGAACAGCAACGTGGTGCCCTGCTCATGCCACGGTAAACAGTGGGTGTGGCTAAAGTGTGTTAACAGTGGGAGGAGCTTAAAGGGGCATGGTTAAATAAATCAAACGCATTTTTGTACCTGTAAAAATATGAACTTAGCCTAAAAGTGGATTATGTCAGTCAGTAGGGCAGTGAACAGTGTGTTGGCAGTGTTCGTATGGTAGCAGTAGACGGTGTCTGTAGAGAAGTGGACAGTGTCTGTAGAGAAGTGGACAGTGTCTGTAGAGAAGTGGACAATGTCTGTAGAGAAGTGGACAGTGTCTGTAGAGAAGTGGACAGTGTCTGTAGAGAAGTGGACAGTGTCTGTAGAGAAGTGGACAGTGTCTGTAGAGAAGTGGACAGTGTCTGTAGAGAAGTGGACGGTGTCTGTAGAGAAGTGGACGGTGTCTGTAGAGAAGTGGACGGTGTCTGTAGAGAAGTGGACGGTGTCTGTAGAGAAGTGGACGGTGTCTGTAGAGAAGTGGACGGTGTCTGTAGAGAAGTGGACGGTGTCTGTAGAGAAGTGGACGGTGTCTGTAGAGAAGTGGACGGTGTCTGTAGAGAAGTGGACAGTGTCTGTAGAGAAGTGGACAGTGTCTGTAGAGAAGTGGACAGTGTCTGTAGAGAAGTGGACAGTGTCTGTAGAGAAGTGGACGGTGTCTGTAGAGAGGTGGACGGTGTCTGCAGAGAGGTGGACGGTGTCTGCAGAGAGGTGGACAGTGTCTGCAGAGAAGTGGACGGTGTCTGCAGAGAAGTGGACGGTGTCTGTAGAGAAGTGGACGGTGTCTGTAGAGAAGTGGACGGTGTCTGTAGAGAAGTGGACGGTGTCTGTAGAGAAGTGGACGGTGTCTGTAGAGAAGTGGACGGTGTCTGTAGAGAAGTGGACGGTGTCTGTAGAGAAGTGGACGGTGTCTGTAGAGAAGTGGACGGTGTCAGAAGAGCAGTCAAAGGTGTCAGTAGAGCAGTGTATGGTATTAGTAGAGCAGTGGATGGTAAAATAAAGCAGTGGACAGTGTGTTGACAGTGTCAGTATGGTAGCAGTAGAGCACTGGACGGTGGACGAGGGCAGTGGGCGGTGTCTGCAGAGAAGTGGACGGTGTCTGCAGAGAAGTGGACGGTGTCTGCAGAGAAGTGGACGGTGTCTGCAGAGAAGTGGACGGTGTCTGCAGAGAAGTGGACGGTGTCTGCAGAGAAGTGGACGGTGTCTGCAGAGAAGTGGACGGTGTCTGCAGAGAAGTGGACGGTGTCTGCAGAGAAGTGGACGGTGTCTGCAGAGAGGTGGACGGTGTCTGCAGAGAAGTGGAAGGTGTCTGCAGAGAGGTGGACGGTGTCTGCAGCGAGGTGGACGGTGTCTGCAGAGAGGTGGACGGTGTCTGCAGAGAGGTGGACGGTGTCTGCAGAGAGGTGGACGGTGTCTGCAGAGAGGTGGACGGTGTCTGCAGAGAGGTGGACGGTGTCTGCAGAGAGGTGGACGGTGTCTGCAGAGAGGTGGACGGTGTCTGCAGAGAGGTGGACGGTGTCTGCAGAGAGGTGGACGGTGTCTGCAGAGAGGTGGACGGTGTCTGCAGAGAGGTGGACGGTGTCTGTAGATTTTTACTTTTTATTATTTTTAACTTTTTAATATTTTTTTACAATTTTATTTTTACAATTTTGTTAAACAGCCCTGTGGGGGCTTTGGTGAAATATCAGGGGTCTAAAGATCACTCACTGTGTTCATTCAGAAAAGTAAGGGGCCAGTAAATAACATAATTACCAGTCCCTTCCCCGCTCTCCATCCTAAAGACCATCCCCTGCAGCAGACGGTTGGAGAGCTGGAGAGGAGGGAAGCCGGCAGCCTTGGCGAGGAGGGGGGCACCAGCAAAAAGGGGAACCTGGACGGCAGGGGTGGCATTTGCTATAACCGATCAACTATATTGTCCTCCTGCAGCTGTTGAACGCCGGTGGGGAGGGAGAGGAGGAGAAGCTGGCTTGCAATAAAATACGGTTAATTGGTTCTATTAAAGGCCACCCCCCCCCGTCTGAGTATGACAGGTAGGCTGCACAGGCCCCCTGGAGTCACAATCATAGATGAATAATGTATCTAGGGTTTTAGGCGGACTGTCCAGGTGAATCCCGGACAGGTGGCAACCTTACCCCTGTCCTTCCCTCCTGTTTAATGCTAGTAAGTTTAGTCGTAGCTAGACCCTCCCCACTTCTTCCATGTTCCCTCAGTCATTGTTCCTTATTCGCAGCAATAGGGTTTAGGAAAGTCACATCAAACCCCCCCTCCACCCTCGCTGTCTGCCGGTCCACTGGCACTTACCTCATCTAGGCATCGGGAACATCGGGCAGGGGCGGGGATCAGGCATCGGCAGGGATATTGGGCAGGGGCGGGGATCGGGCATCGGCGGGCAAATCAGGCAGCGGTGGGGATCGGGCATTGGCTGGGATATTGTTCAGCGGCGGAGATCGGGGAGCGGCGGCACATCGGGCAGGGATCAGGCATATCGGGCAGGGGCGGGGGTCAGGCATCGGTGAGCACATGGGGCAGGGGCGGGGGATCAGGCATTGGCGAGCATATTGGGCAGGGGCGGGGATCGGGCATCGGCAGGCAAATCAGGCAGCGGTGGGGATCGTGCATTGGCTGGGATATTGTTCAGCAGCAGAGATCGGGGAGCGGGCAGGGATCAGGCATATTGGGCAGGGGCGGGGGTCAGGCATCGGTGAGCACATCAGGCAGGGGCTGGGATCAGGCATCGGTGAGCACATCAGGCAGGGGCGGGGATCAGGCATCGGTGGGCACATCAGGCAGCAGTGGGGATAGGCATTGGCGGGCACATCGGGCAGCGGCGGGGATCAGGCATTGGCGGGCACATCGGGCAGCGGCAGGGATTGGGCATCGGCAGGCACATCAGGCAACGGCAGGGATTGGGCATCGGCGGGCACATCGAGCAGTAGCGGGGATAAGGGCATGGGCTTCTGTGTCTTCTCCTCCTCGCTTCCATTGTGCGCCTCCTCTACTCCCCCCAAGCGTACAATAGGATTGCCTGTCCTGTCAGCCAATCGGGTGACGGGTATCAGACCCGCTTCTCGATTGGCCGGGAGGAGGATCAGTGTTGCAACACAACTGGGTGGGCTCCAGACGCAATGCTCTGCGCCCCATGCCCACCCCATTTTAAAACCTATTAGAGCCTCTGGCTCTAGTCAGGTGCTTCAAAAGACACACCCCCACCAAAGGAATTCGTGCACCCCCGCGTCCTGAAAGGTGACGGGCGCATAGATAGGGTGGGGGGGGGGGCGGCGGCTGCTTCGGATAGGGGGAGCGGCGACCGTGCGCCCACAATGGACGGGCTGCACCTGGTAAAATTGCTTTGGATTCAGGTTCTGTGTCTTACTGAAGAGTTAAGCTGCCTGTGGATGGTGGTAAGTCAGCATACTGTCTGGACAGACTGGGTCTAAGGCGGTACAGTATGTCAATGGATAAAAGGCAATACACTTAGAACACTCATATTATGAATTCATTGCTATTGTTCTGCTAAATTGATATAAAATGAAGATGAGCATGGTGAAGATACAATTTGAGGGATTCAAGATGTTCCAGAATTTCATATTACGATACATAAATCACAGCCGAGTCCACCCCAGTGTACACCTAGCTTATTAATTCCTTTTGATGTGCAGGTAAACCTCCCCGCAGGCTCAATCCTCCGACTTTTTTAGATGTGATTCCGGTAAGCAATGCTGACAGGTCAGTCTTTGAAAATAATGCGTCTTACCTGAAACTTTGTTACAGGAAAGTAAACAATAGCTGCTTGTTCAATGACATTTATTAAAGGGCAGGGCCAGTGCTTATTAGCATCTGTGGGGTACGTCTCTGCGATGCAGAATTAATATAAATGTGCTCTCAAGTAAACATCGACCTGGAAAATGCCTCCCGCAATCTCCGCTTAGGCATCAAAATATAACAAAGGTCTAATAAAAGAGAAAATACGTTGCTTTAATGTTAATTGTAGTTTTATGTCGGAGGCATTTTGTGAACGTTTGACATCTGTTTTTAAATGATATTGGCTACAAAAGAATAAAAATGAATTTCGGTAAATTGGTCTTTTTCAAGGTAATAAATACGCCGGAGTGATTTAGGTGGTGATTAAAAAAAAAAAGGAAAAAATCAATCAAAGTAAATGAAACGGGTGATTGAGGCTGAATATTGGCATCCGCCTAGAACGGCCTTTCTCGGGTTTCTTACCCCAGAGGAACTCTTGGAATAAGTTTTAGTTCTCAGAGAACCCCTGCCAAGACCAAGTCTTCGGAAGGGTCAGTAGGAAATGCTGGTCATTGGGAAGAATGCTCCTTACATTGGTGGCCGGTGCAAAAAATGCCCCTTATACTGGTGGGAAGAATGCCCCTTATACTGGTGGGTAGTGGGAAGAATGCCCCTTATACTGGTGGTCAGTGGGAAGAATGCCCCTTATACTGGTGGGTAGTGGGAAGAATGCCCCTTATACTGGTGGTCAGTGGAAAGAATGCTCCTTATAATGGAGGACAGTGGAAAGAATGTCCTTTATACTGGTGACCAGTTGAAAGAATGCTCCTTATGCTGGTGGTCAGTGGGAAGAATGTCCCTTACATTGGTGGTCAGTAGGAAGAATGCCCCTTATACTGGTGGTCGGTGGGAAGAATGCCCCTTATACTGGTGGTCAGTGGGAAGAACGCCCCTTATACTGGTGGTCAGTGGAAAGAATGCCCCTTACATTGGTGGCCAGTGGGAAGAATGCTACTTATACTGGTGGTCAGTGGGAACAATGCCCCTTATACTGGTGGGTAGTGGGAAGAATGCCCCTTATACTGGTGGGTAGTGGGAAGAATGCCCCTTATACTGGTGGTCAGTGGAAAGAATGCCCCTTATACTGGTGGTCAGTGGAAAGAATGCCCCTTATACTGGTGGTCAGTGGAAAGAATGCCCTTTATACTGGTGATTAGTGGAAAGAATGCCCCTTATATTAGTGACTAGTGGAAAGAATGCCCCTTACTTTGGTGATCAGTGGTAAGAATGTCCCTTACGCTGGTGATCAGTGGGAAGAATGTCCCTTACGCTGGTGATCAGTGGGAAGAATGTCCCTTACGCTGGTGATCAGTGGGAAGAATGTCCCTTACGCTGGTGGTCAGTGGGAAGAATGCCCCTTACAATGGTGGCCCTTGGGAAGAATGCTCCTCTTTACATTGGTGGTCTGTGGGGAAAAATGCCCCATACAAGGGTAGCCAGTGGGAAAAATGCTCCTTGCATTGGTGGTCAGTGAGTGGAATGCCCCTTACATTGGTGTCCAGTGTGTAGGCCTGTGCCTAAAAGAGGAATGTACTGTTACAAAAAGTTAGCACATAAGCTCCATACACACTATCAGATTTTCTGCTGAGTTTTGCCTTCAGATTTACTAAAACCATGTAGTGCAAGGGCCTGCCTGATTGCATACACATTGAAACTCCTAAGGTTTGACCTCATATTATATGGTTTTCGTAAATCTGAAGGAAAAACTCAGCAGAAAATCTAATAGTGTGTATGGGGCTTTAGGCTGCCGAGTCCAGGGAAGGGTTAAGCGATTGGCCACCGATATCCTGGGCTTTTTGGGTCCTGCCTGCCTTCCCAGTTGATATACAGTATAAACCAGTGAAAGACCGGGCTCAGGGCGCTTGTTATGAGCGGGGCCGCATGGGAGCCAGGAGGTGTGGGAAGAACGTAACCCTCATCTGCCACCCTAAGGGATTCACCAGTTTTGGAAACTACCAGTTTTCGGACTCTTGCCTTTTCAAGTATGCCTGGGCAGCCACAAAATAGTTAGGAAATGGACTAGGATGCATTTAATTGCTGGATTTTATTTAGTGCTTCAGTAAAGTTCTTGAACGGTTTGTGAGCTGGTCTGCTAATTCAAAGGGGTGCATGGTGGTACTTGGTGTACCAGAAGAACAGGGCCTGTAAAGCACACATAGGGTATGAAAACAAGGCCACTACGAAAGTTTAACTCGACAGGAAAGTTGGAGAGCAGTTGCCATGGGTAACCATGAACAGGGGGGGAGTGTACAGTAGCTGGTCTATAAGCGTGGTACCTGGCGAGGTGAAAGGTTCTTCCGCAGTGAGGGGGTTGGTTTTCTCCCTAGTAGTCAGTTCCCCCAAAAAGTATCTGGGACCAAACCCTTGGTACAGAGACCACATGTACCTGGCCGCATGGTACGGGAGAGAGGAGTACATTTTGAGCACACATTAGGTCTGCGCTAGTGCTCAGCGGGACCCCATTCTGTCAGTAGGAGAGGGGTGGCGGAGTTAGGCTGAACTCGTGGAGAGGGTAGGGGCCCAGCAGTGTCCCTCCTAAATGCAACATCGGGGAAGGTGTGTAGTAACACGGGACAGCACATTTTACAGAGGGACTCTGCTCATCTCTAAGCCAAGGTACCTCCATAATGTTGACTTTCACATGACTTTCACATGAACGCAGCCCCACCTGGTCCCAGGCATTGATAAGCGCACACAGAAAGGTACCGTGGTTGACATTGGCTGGTCTGGAATGAACACTACTACCGTACTATTGGCCAAGATCAAGTGTAGTACCTGTTCTTATCAGTTGCCAGGAGGTGGCGCTTGCTTCTGTCCCTGATCTACGGCGAGGTGGTATCAGGGATGGCGGAGGCTATGCAAAACCTGCTGGTGTAAAGGTAACCTGGATCGGTCTGTGGCTGAAAGGGAAGCCTTCTGATGGGGATGGAGAACCATTGGGTCTGGCCAGAGGGTCGGGTCCCAGGCCTTCTGGCCTAGAATGGGGTAGCTCTAGCTCCGGTCAGTTTTTCGGGAGAGAACACTGGCTCCTCCTTTGGGAGGGGGGGAGTGGTTAGTATTTCCCAAATGTAATTAGGTAGGAAGGATGGGAGTGACGGTGAGGCCTGATGGTAAAGGGCTCTCACCAAGCTTCCAGAACTTCAGGCCTTCCTGGCTGGGGTGGGGGCTGCTGTGGTCTGGATTGGGGGTCAGGGTTGCACAAAAAGCCAGTGGTGAATGTGCCCCTGAAGTGGCAGTTCAGGGGTGCCACATAGTCACAGTGTTTAGGCACTTGATTAATAGCATCAAGGTCACTTCACCACAACAAACGTTTTTCGCACCTGCCTCTAGGGCCGAGCCTTTTGGCTAGGACCAGGGGAAATTTTTATTCCTGGCCAGAGGGCCGGCCGTTGTATTACACAATGGTCACTTTTCACTCTCCCACTTCCTTCTCCCCACTTTTTTTATTCATCCCCGTGTTTGTCACTTTTTTGTATCTATTTTGTTTGATGTGTATACACGTTTGTCACTGTGTGATGAGTAGTGTGTGGGTCCTCGGGCCTACTCTGAAAGTCTTGGGAGGGGGTGGACATAGGCCTTCTGGCTTGGTTTGCCCTCTCTCATGGGGTCTCCCTTCGGGGGTCCCATCTAGTACTTGGGTGGGTCTGTTTCAGCAGACCTTCCAGAGAACGGGGGTCCACCCGGTTTCGGCCAGATGGACCCAAGTGAAGTACCTCAGTTCCCGTCTGGAGCCTAACGCCTCGGGGATCAGGGTAAGGTTCTTCCCTAGTGGAGGATCAGTGTGACACCCGTTGCACGTCTTTGCGTGTCACTCTGTGTGTGCACTTTTTTTGGCACCGGGTGGAACCTTACTATGAGGTTGTTTTCTCAGGTTGAAGTGGCTATACTGGAATGATGGCTGCAGCTCCCGATGCCAACATTTTCATCTGTCTCAGGGCTTTTCTGTAGAAGTGATCCAAGCAGCTCTACAGCCGCTCAATCATTTCTATAGGGTGCAGAAGGTAGCCTCCTTCAGCCTCCACATTTACCAGGCTCTCCTGAGCCCAGGACTGCCGCCAATCACATTGGTGAAGCACCGGGAGCAGAGGAATGTACGTCTCCTCTATGTGATGTAAGAAACTGGAAGCGGCAAGGATTTTGGCACTTCTGGCTTTAGTTTGCTGTTTACAAGTCGTTACCGGCTTGTACAGAATCTGATCTAAGTGATCTCGGTTTGTTCACATGCTTTGGAAGGCAGAAAAGAGATCTGGTCTAATAGACCCCAGATCTCTCCATAAAGAGGACCTGTCAAGGCCCATGCTATCACATGGGTTGTTGTTCATACCTTGTGATAGCAATATAGTTGATATAAAAAAAAAATTTTTAAAAATTAAAAGGGATAGTGTAAAAAAAGTTATAAACAAAATTCAAAAAATGTTAAAGAGCCCCCATCCCCCCATGCTCTTGCGTAAATGCATACAAAAGGTCCCGCACGCACTGGTAAATGGCGATCGCACCGCACCATCGAGGTATCGCCAGGAACATCAAAGCAGGAGCAATAATTCTAGCACCAGACCTCCCGCGTGACTCTAAACATATGACCCGTAAAGACTTTTAAAGCGTCGCCTATGGCGTTTTTTGGGTTCCGTAGTTTGTCGCCATTCCACGGGTAAGCACAATTTTAAAGCGTGACATGTTTGGTATCCATTTACTTGTCATAACATCAGCTTATATATTTTTCCAAAATATTTGGGTATTGTATTGTTTGTGTGCAAAAAAAATTAATTAAAATGCATTTTATTTTATTTTTAGAAATTAGCGTTTAAAAAAAAATAGCATGCAACATACAGGAATAAAGTTGCAACAACCACCATTTTAATCTCCAGGGTCTCTGTTAAAAATATATATATATATATAAATATATATATATATATATATATATATATATATATATATATATATGTTTTAGGGGTTTTTTTCCACAAAGAGGGTTCTCAGTAACTTAAAAAAAAAAAAAATCTGATTTTTGCATGTATGTGAGAAGTGTCAGAATTGGCCTGGGGGGCTGGGGGGGTTAAGTGTTTAAGCAAAATTTGTCACAAAACAATTTTGGGGAGCAGCATTTATATTTGTGATAAATTAAGTTAGGAATTAGAGAGGGAAAGAAAAGAAGGGGGTCAGACCTTACACAGGAACAAGGGCTTTTCCCAGCTACCAGGGCCCAACAATCTGATACTCAGATTTTCAGCATAAGGGACAAATGAGATCAAGTGGCATGTTCCCCTATACCAGTGACCTCCAAACTGTGGCCCTTTGCCTTCATCCGGCGCTTGGGGCACGATTCCTCCTCACTGACACCAGTGATGGGGCACCATTCCACCTCACTGACACTAATGATGGGGCACTATTCCTCCTCACTGACACCAGTGATGGGGCACCATTCCACCTCACTGACACTAATGATGGGGCACTATTCCTCCTCACTGACACCAATGATGGGGCACCATTCCTCCCCACTGACACCAATGATGAGGCAGCATTCCTCCCCACTGACACTAATGATGGGGCACCATTCCTCCTCACTGACACTAATGATGGGGCACCATTCCTCCTCAATGACACTAATGATGGGGCACCATTCCTCCTCACTGACACTAATGATGGGGCACCATTCCTCCTCACTGACACTAATGATGGGGCACCATTCCTCCACACTGACACCAATGATGGGGCACCATTACTTCTCACTGACACCAATTATGGGGAACTATTCCTCCCACTGACACCAATTATGGGGCACTATTCCTCCCCACTGACAGCAATGATGGGGCACTATTCCTCCCACTGAAATAAATTATGGGGCACCATTCCTCCCCACTGACACCAATTATGGGGCACCATTCCTCCCCTTTGACACCAATGATGGGGCACCATTCCTCCCCACTGACACTAATGATGGGGCACCATTCCTCCTCAATGACACTAATGACGGGGCACCATTCCTCCTCACTGACACTAATGATGGGGCACCATTCCTCCTCACTGACACTAATGATGGGGCACCATTCCTCCTCACTGACACTAATGACGGAGCATACACCAGGGCATTTTCTACTCTCACAGTCCGGCAAGTCTCTCCAACTTAGAAAAAGGTTCCTGTACGACTTTGGGGGCGACTTGCATTGACTTCTATATAGAAGTCGTTTTGCAAGTCGCCGCTGAGTCGTGTCCTGGGTCGCCTGAGGCAGTCGCGCTGCAAGTCCTGCTGCCTCAGTGTGAACCGACACTTAGGGGGGGAGATTTACTAAAACTGGAGAACGCAAAATCTGATACAGCTGTGCATAGCTCAGTGCTGCACACATGCAAAAATGAAGGCAGGTGTCGCAGGCGGTACTCCTACTGAACGCAATCCATTGGAGTTAATTTACTAAAGGCTAATAGACCTCTCTAAGTGAGGAAATCATTTATAAAAAAAAAAACAGCATTTTTTTTCTTGCATGTGATTGGGCGATGGAAGTCAGTAGAGTTCTCCCTTATTTACTTAGCTCTGCACTTGCAAATTGCCTTTAGCAAAACAACCCCATTGCCTATGGGGGCCACACTGCAACCACGTCTAATGCAAACCATTGCAACGTGGGTGGTTCAGCCTCTATAGGGTTTAAACCAGGCAGGGAGGAGGTGACAGATCGCCTGTCAAATGCCCTTTAAAAAGTGATCCACTACAGATCACGTTTCAGAGGAGCAGCAAGGGCTGCGGTACATCAGAGCGAAGCCCGTACTATTACTTACAAGCTGCCCTGATACTTGTAGTACCACCGACATGTAATATTTCCCTACCTTGACTCTTCTTCTGGTCTGGCAGCCTTAGGCGTCGCCCGCTCCCACCTGCTGCTTGATAAAGCAGACCCCTAGCGAGCCCCCCCCTCCCCCTCTCTCCAGCCCGTCCATCAACATCACCAATCAAAGCTGAATCTTACATTTTTATTGCATTGCTACATTGATCCAGCTTGGGGCGATGTTAAGTCATGCATGTCTCATAGAAGAACATTGCAAAAAATATAAATTTGCAGGGAGCTGTGAATCTCATAATGCTTAACCCATTGGGTGCTGAACCGGCGGCCCTCCAGCGCTTGCGGATTTACAAGTCCCATGAGGCATTGCAAGGCTGACAGTTACAAGCACGACTCCCACAGGCAGAGGCATGATGGGAATAGAAGATCGGCAACAGTTGGAGGGGCCGCCAGGTGAACCACCCATGGCTTAACCCTTTCGTTGCCAGAGACGTTTTTTTTTTTTTTTTTATATAACAACTTCAATACCGGGAACTTCCCCCCCCCCCCTTCCCGCACAGGGCAATTTTCAGCTTTAGGCCTTCTCGCACTTTGAATGACAATTGCGCTAGAGTTGCCACCTCATCCCTTTAAACCGGAACACATATGAATTACACGGGTTCTGAGGCTAATTAAATGCAGATAAGGCACCAAGTGAGTTTAATTATCACCTTAATCAGCCACAGAACCTGTGTAATTAATATGTGTTCGGGTTTAAGGCTCGATTCACATCTATGCATGTTGCTTTTGAGCGTTTTTGGAGTTTTTTTTTGTGATGCTTGCCACGTTTTTGAGCAGCGTTTTTACAGCGTTTCGCAGTTTTGTTTTTTTTTTACAGTTTTTTTAGACTGTATACAGTCTAAAAAAAAAACGCATCAAAAACGCTGCTAAACCGCTGCACTTGCGTTTTTGATGCTGGTCCATTGAATTCTATTACATGCAAAACGCTGCATTTTGCATGAAAAAAAAGTCCCTGACCCTTTCCAAAAATGCAGAGGTACAAAAAGGCATTGATGTGAACATGTTCCATAGGAACCCATGTTAAAAAATTCCCATGCATTTCTGCAAAATGCAAAATGCATCAAAAAACGCACTAGTGTGAATGGAGCCTAAAGGGATGAGGTGGCAACCCTAAATTGCGCGGTCATGCAAACAAAATTTTTATCATTTTCTTCCCACAAATAGAGCTTTCTTTTGGTGGTATTTGATCACCTCTGGGGTTTTTTTTTTTTTGTTTGCTAAACAAACTAAAAAAAAATACAGAAATTAAAAAAAAAAAACAAAACAAAAAAAAAACAACAAAAAAACGATGAGCACTGATAGACGGCACTGATGCGTAGCTCCCAACTGTCCCTGATTTCGAGGGACTGTCTCCGATTTGGAGCAATGTCCCTCTGTCCCTCTTTCCTCCTCATTTGTCCCTTATTTTGGTCTGATCTATAGAGTTGTATATAAAATGCACTTTTTATCTTTCAAAAAGTGTTTCCCAGTGCTAAACCTTTCATCTGATTTCTAAATCGCTGCATTTGTAAATTTTAAGAGCCAATATAAAGGAATAGAAGTGGTGAAAAAAAAGCACTTGTGGGTTTAATTAACATTTTTTGTTGCTTAATTCTCCTTTAAGGAGGCGTGGCAGGGGGCGTGTCCTATGCCTACATACGTTTGCTAGTAGGTGTCCCTCATTCCCATCTCAAAATGTTGGGAGGTGAGCTGATGGGCACTAATAGGCGGCACTGATAGGCGGCACTGATAGATGGCACTGGATAGGCAGCACTGATGAGGAGCTACTGACAGGCATTACTGAGTGGCATCTGAAGGACACTGACATGCATTACTGATGGGGCACTGATTGGCACTTATATGGGCACTGACAGGCGTTCTTTATGGGGCACAGGCTGGCAGCTGATGGGCGCCTCTGATGGGGGCTGCACTGATAATCAATGTGCTTAATTATCAGCGCAGACCCCCCCCTGGTGGTTGAGCCGCCGATCGGCTCTTCCTGTCAGCGCAAACCGAGAAAAGCCATTTACCGGCACTTCCTGGTTCACGCAATGATCACCTGTGATTGGTCACAGATGATCATATGGTAAGAAGCCTCTGTCAGTTTCCATACCACGATCGGAGATTCAGGGTGTCAGACTGACACACAGCACCTCCGATCGCCGTGCTGCGCGCCCCCCCCCCCCCCGCAGGCGGGCACGCGCCAGCTTTGTTAACCTGATCATGTTATATGACGTCCGGTCAGGATAACTGAACCACTTTGCTGACGTCGTATTGCTATATGACGGGCGGAAAGTAGTTAAACACATGTTACTGCTACAGGGCGACAACTGTGTGCCGGATCGCATATATATACGTGCGGCATTTCCGGGTAGCGGGGGCGAATGCATGCTGCCAGCAGGCCGCTCTCGCTGTGATTACCGCAGACTTAATATCCGCTGATCATCTGGTACAGGGGCAGAACGGCACTCTGTCTATGTAAACAAGTACACCAAAAAACTGGCTAGGCACACAGTTATTCCTTTGATCGCCCTAGAGGTTCACCCCTTCCCAACCAGTGTCATTAGTACAGTGACAGTGCATATTTTTAGCACTGATCACTGTATTAGTATCACCAAAAAAATTTCAAAAGTGTCAGTTAGCCCACGTGTGAATGGGGAGCAGGTGTGTTAAATTTGGTGTTATCGCTCTCACTCTCTCATACTGGTCACTGGAAGTTCAACATGACACCACATAGCAAAGAACTCTCTGAGGATCTGAAAAAAAGAATTGTTGCTCTACATAAAGATGGATTAGGCTATAAGAAGATTGCCAAGACCCTGAAACTGAGCTGCAGCAAGGTGGCCAAGACCATACAGTGGTTTAAAGTGGTTGTATACCCCCAATGTGGAAGTTGTACCTAAAAGGTAAGCCCTTATAATGAGGCTTACCTATAGGTACTGTAAATATCTCTTAAATGTGCACCGTTTAGGAGATATTTACCTCCGTACCGTTTCTTCACTAGCAAGTGCCGTGACTGTCTGCTCCCGACTCCAGCTAGTCACAGAGCCAGAGTCCGCGGCTCCAGGAAGGAAGAGGGGTGAAGATGGATGTGGCCACCAGCAGGGACATTGCGGGCTTTCAGCGGCATCGGGAGGGGGGCTGGAGCCCTGAGTGTGCCCCCAAAAAGCCCCGGGTGTCAAAATCACTAAATTAATTATTAGCCCCGAGCCGCGATAACGGGGAATGATCTCCCGCCAGCGCGGCCAAATGACGTACACAAAGTCCAGCCTCCGGGACCCAGCTCCTATGACGGTCATCACACTCGTCCAATGCCTGGAATGCGGGACTTGTGACATCCAATTCATAGGCACTGCCAGGTCCAGGAGGAGGCGAGAATGAAACTGGGAGATCCACGCTGAGCCGCTTGCTCTGTGTAAATGGGCGGGCGGTTCTTCTATCCTGGCTCTGCAGGGCTGTCTGAGTGGTGGACGGTGAGTGCCTGGGCCCGGGACGAGTGTACTCACACACTACAGAACAGGTAAGACTGAGCAGTAACAATCTGTGTATGTCAGATAGGTCAGGTCAGTCAGGTATGTCAGTAGTCAGGTCAGTCATGTATTTCAGGTAGGTCAGTCATGTATGTCAGTAGTCAGGTCAGTCATGTATGTCGGGTAGGTCAGTCATGTATGTCAGGTAGGTCAGTCATGTATGTCGGGTAGGTCAGTCATGTATGTCAGTAGTCAGGTCAGTCATGTATTTCAGGTAGGTCAGTCATGTATGTCAGTAGTCAGGTCAGTCATGTATGTCGGGTAGGTCAGTCATGCATGTCAGGTAGGTCAGTCATCTATGTCAGGTCAGTCTTGTATGTCAGTAGTCAGGTCATTTATGTATGTCGGGTAGGTCAGTCATGTATGTCAGTAGTCAGGTCAGTCATGTATGTCAGTAGTCAGGTCAGTCATGTATGTCAGTAGTCAGGTCAGTCATGTATGTCGGGTAGGTCAGTCATGTATGTCGGGTAGGTCAGTCATGTATGTCAGGTAGGTCAGTCATGTATGTCAGGTAGGTCAGTCATGTATGTCAGCCATGTATGTTAGTAGTCAGGTCAGTCATGCATGTTGGGTAGGTCAGTCATGTATGTGTTAGATTGGTCAGTGTATGTATGTCAAGTAGGTGAGTCTAGTGATCAGCTTTGATGGGCACTGGTAAGGCAGGCAGCAACCAGCAAGTGAGCTTACCCCCCGCTGCACAACCTCACCGCCCAGCCAAAAAACCACGCCCCACTTGATGTCACTGGTTGTTAAGGACTTGGTGGTGTCTATACCTGGCATGCGTCCTTAGCAACCTTTGACAGCAGTAGGTTGTATTTCTAGCAGCAGGTCCCAGTTCCTGATGTCTTCTAGAGGTTCTGGTTTCAAGCTCCAGTTCTTAGTTCTACATCCCTCATGCCTCCAGTGATCTCTCTGCACTGCTGTTTCTTTAGAGACTGTGACCCCTGAGTACTCCAGTGACCCTTGCACTCCTTGGCCCCCAATGCATCCCGCTTCCCCCAGTGAGCCCAGTTCTATTTCAGTTGCCACTTTATGCACTGATATACCTTCTTAGATTTGTTCTGTGTGGACAGTATGGGCACCTGCTGACTTGCCAATATACTGTTGTGAATTCATGAAGAAATATATTTTATATTTCATGGCAGAAACATGAGAGATGCTTAGGCCTCAAAAAGCAGATGAACTGTTGCCCTGTCGTCGACCTTTAAGGACAAATTAGACGCTCTCATGTTTTCCAAGTTTTACTACTTCTTTAAATATTGAAGACTTTTACAAGCATGTATTGTAAAGGAAGCTGTTGGAACAAAGACTGTTCTTGTCACAAAACAAGGAGATATTTACATGGTATTGTGAACAAACAAAAGCTGCCACAGGACACAAGGGTATATAAACTTTTCTCGCATAGAGATAACCTCACTTATTGTGTTCGAGTGGAGAACTGTTTAAATAGCTAACACCTTGGTTAACAGAACCATTGTATGAACTTTTAAGATGGTTTAGACAAACAAGTCAGTTCTAAACACCCAGTGAGAATGTTCAAGGTCCCTCTCAACACATTAGTGAAAGTTGATTATTGTGCTAGTCAAAAATAATATAAGGTATCAATAAGGTTATCATAAGTCATCTTAAACTATCTCTGACATTGTAGGTCACAGAGACATTATAATGTTGGCGTCTGCGGACCCAACAACTTTGCTATGAAGAAAATGTATATGAAAGTGTGATTTTATAAGTAGAAGTGTTTTAAGTAACGAATTAGTATTAGGAAAAACATATAATCATGATTATAATCTTATAAGATTGTAGCCTACACTTAAGATAAACAAATGTTCAGTGGAGATACCAGAAGTTATACAGGTATCCATATAGATAGTCATTTTTATGTAGTATTGATGAAATATATAACAATGTGTGTATTTCCTAGATAGACCAGTTTTTCAGATATACGTTTATAGAGATACAGTTATATAACCAAGTTATGTAATGATGATTAATCAAACTTATACTGAGTGTATTTTACATTAGACTGAGTACCAGAATATTTAAAGGTATATACTTATCCTTACCATTATACACCTTATGAGAATAGAACGTATTAATTTAAAAGGATGGACTCAAAACACGTGTGAGACACCTGGTGGTTGAAGGTGGTATTATTTGAACTCACTAAATTTCTAGAGAAAGTTAATCATTACGTCTCCTAACCCAATGGGAAGTGAGCCACCTCCTTTTGGGCAGAGCCGTTATAATTTTTATGGTCTTATTATCTGACATGGTATTTAGAGGCAAGGAAGATGGGAGACAGGGAACCAACGAACGGAAGGGGACCAACGAACGGAAGGAGGAGAGAGCTCAGGGGGAGAGCTCAGGGATCCACCCTGAGGGGGGACACTGGGAGACACACACACTCCCGGACTGACACTCATGCACCATGCATGAATACATCTCTTTACATTCATGAAAATTCCTCAACACCTAATACTTAGGACTCGGAGGTCACAAGAAGTAAATCCTCTTTAGGAGTATCCATTTTGAAACTACGGCAGCCATCTTAACTCTGGTAACTAGCCCATAGGAATTGCAGCCATCCTGGAATGGGTAATTATGTCATGTTGATTTTATTTTGCATGTTCTCTCAAATATTGATATGTTCTCACAAATATTGATGTATTGAATATTATACAGTTGATAATCATTCTCCCGAATCAATAACCGCCTTGTAGATTTTTCTCTAAAGATTCAAATTTTTCATTATATTTTTCTTTTTGCATAGTTGCCACATTTATTGACAAAGCAAACGTCTAATTTATTTCACAATTTTAACCACTTACTTACCTGCAGCAAAGTAACGGTTGTACGTGTGAAATACAGATGTTCTGTTTAATTGTCAAGTTCACAAGGTTATTGATTCTACCGAGAAGTTATCATAGTGGTATTATGTCAAAGGGACGGTACGCCCATTTTTGCAAGTGTTTTTATTGATTTTCAAGACGTTCATGTAACGCAATCGGTATCTTAATTTCATGTGATTATTTGTGTTTGTTTACCAATAAAATTTCTATTTCGTATGACCACACGTCTCCGTGAATAAGTTTCACAAGTATAGACTGTGCCATATAGATTGATTTTGTATCTTAAAAATATCTTCGTTAAAAATTACTCAAGGATAATTATTGTGCGGGAAAACTGTCCTTAAAAAGGCACAACTTATTCTGACTGAAAATTCACTACAATACACAGGCAGTTTAACTCTTTAAGTGGTGAAGGCTGGTGCTCAATAATTTGGGCGGGTGGCAAACCAACGTCACCCCCCCTCGGGGGAAGACGGACATGAAGGCGGGGAACACCAGCAAGCTGGGCCCCGAGCCCACACTTTTTTGAAGCCTATTAGAGCCTCAGGCTCTAATCACGTGCTTAAAAATAAAATAAAAAAACACTGGAATCTATGTGTCCAGGCGCCCCGCATGTAGATTAGGGGGCCAGACGCATGGGTAGGGGGGTTTGGCGCCCGTGAGCCCCTTATGGACGGGCCACCGCTGTCTTTAAGTCACAGAAGTTAAATCCAATGTAACATTATCATCGGTTTATTACGCCAGAGACAGCAAGGCACGCTTTATCAGGAAAAAAACTAGAGCAAATATATTTTAGACATCTATCTCCTTTTACCTACCAAATATAAAGTGTACATTGTCTTCTTCCCGACAGGTTGATGGTCGAAGTGTTGAATTGCTTAGTTTGTTCTCCTGATATTTCATACATTGACTCTGCTGCCTTATTTAATATTAATATATCTTTTTGGCTCCTTTTGCCCATGTGTCATACTGTCAACTGAGCACTACCTAATATTGTAAGTTTGTGACGGTTTTTAAAATATACACCATATCGTTATTCCTTTGCAGCATTTTCATTACTCTATAACCGACAAGTGTGTAACCAATATGTAATTAGGTGTGTGTAATATATATATATATATAAAATATAGACAGAAAGATAGAGCGTATATACATATATACACATACATACACACAGTATCTCACAAAAGTGTAACATTTTTGTAAATCTCTTCTTCTATCTTTTCATGTGACAACACTGAAGAAATGACACTTTGCTACAATGTAAAGTAGTGAGTGTACAGCTTGTATAACAGTGTAAATTTGCTGTCCCCTCAAAATAACTCGACACACAGCCATTAATGTCTAAACCGCTGGCAACAAAAGTCAGTACACCCCTAAGTGGAAATGTCCAAATTGGGCCCAAAGTGTCAATATTTTGTGTGGCCACCATTGTTTTCCAGCACTGCCTTAACCCTCTTGGGCATGGAGGTCACCAGAGCTTCACAGGTTGTCACTGGAGTCCTCTTCCCCTCCTCCATGATGACATCACAGAGCTGGTGGATGTTAGAGACCTTGTGCTCCTCCACCTTCCATTTGAGGATGTCCCACAGATGCTCAATAGGGTTTAGGTCTGGAGACATGCTTGGCCAGTCCATCACCTTTACCCTCAGCTTCTTTATCAAGGCAGTGGTGGTCTTGGAGGTGTGTTTGGGGTGGTTATCATGTTGGAATACTGCCCTGCGGCCCAGTCTCTGAAGGGAGGGGATCATGCTCTGCTTCAGTATGTCACAGTACATGTTGGCATTCCTGGTTCCCTCAATGATCTGTAGCTCCCCAGTGCCGGCAGCACTCATGCAGCCCCAGACCATGACACTCCCACCACCATGCTTGACTGTAGACAAGACACACTTGTCTTTGTCCTCCTCACCTGGTTGCCCCCACACACGCTTGTCACCATCTGAACCAAATAAGTTTATCTTGGTCTCATCAGACCACAGGACATGGTTCCAGTAATCCATGTCCTTAGTCTGCTTGTCTTCAGCAAACTGTTTGCGGGCTTTCTTGTGCATAATCTTTAGAAGAGGCTTCCTTCTGGGACGACAGTCATGCAGACCAATTTGATGCAGTGTGCGGCGTATGGTCTGAGCACTGACAGGCTGACCCCCCACCCCTTCAACCTCTGCAGCAATGCTGGCAGCACTCATACGTCTATTTCCCAAAGACAACCTCTGGATATGACGCTGAGCACGTGCACTCAACTTCTTTGGTTGACTGTGGCGAGGCCTGTTCTGAGTGGAACCTGTCCTGTTATACCGCTGTATGGTCTTGTCCACCGTGCTGCAACTCAGTTTCAGGGTCTTGGCAATCTTCTTATAGCCTAGGCCATCTTTATGTAGAGCAGTGGTTCTCAACTCCAGTCCTCGGGACCCACCAACAGGCCAGATTTTAAGCATTACCTTGGGGAGTTGCAGACTAGAATACTGCAATCACTGAGCAGCAAGTGATATCACCTGTGATGTATTTCAGCTATCTTGCAAACCTGGCCTGTTGGTGGGTCCTGAGGACTGGAGTTGAGAACCACTGATGTAGAGCAACAATTCTTTTTTTTAGATCCTCAGAGTTCTTTGCCATGAGGTGCCATGTTGAACTTCCAGTGACCAGTATGAGAGAGTGAGAGCGATAACACCAAATTTAACACACCTGCTCCCCATTCACACCTGAGACCTTGTAAGACTAACGAGTCACATGACACCGGGGGAGGGGTAATGACTAATTGGGCCCAATTTGGACATTTTCACTTACTCACTTTTGTTGCCAGCGGTTTAGACATTAATGGCTGTGTGTTGAGTTATTTTGAGGGGACAGCAAATTTACACTGTTATACAAGCTGTACACTCACTACTTTACATTGTAGCAAAGTGTCATTTCTTCAGTGTTGTCACATGAAAAGATAGAAGAAAATATTTACAAAAATGTGAGGGGTGTACATATATATATATATATATATATATATATATATATATATATATATATATATATATATATATATATATATATACATATATATATATACACACACACACACATACACATACATATACATACATACATACATACATACACACACACTTAATTACATATTGGTTACACACTTGTCGGTTATAGAGTAATGAAAATGCTTGATATAGAGATAATATATATATATATACACACACACACAAACTATAATACAAAAAGTATTGGGACGCCTGCCTTTACTGGCACATGAACTTTAATGGCATCCCAGTCTTATGCCGCGTACACACGGTCAGACTTTTCGTCTACAAAAGTCCGACGGACGCTGGCTGACAATCCGATCGTGTGTGGGCTTCCCTGGACTCTCAGCGGACTTTTCCAGCCTCAAATTTGACGGACTTTAGATTTGAAACATGCTTCAAATCTTTACGTCGTAACTACGCCGGACCCAGAAATCCGCTCGTCTGTATGCTAGTCCGACGGGTAAAAACACACGCTAGGGCAGCTATTGGCTACTGGCTATGAACTTCCTTATTTTAGTCCGGTGTACGTCATCACGTACGAATCCGTCGGACTTTTGTGTGATCGTATGTAGGCAAGTCCGTTCGTAAGAAAGTCCGCCGCAAGTCCGCCAAAAGTCCGCCGAAAGTCTGTCGGACAGGCTGTCGGACTTTTGTAGCCGAAAAATCCGACCGTGTGTACGCGGCATTAGTCCGTAGAGTTGGCCCACCCTTTGCTGCTATAACAGCTTCAACACTTCTGGGAAGGTTGTCCACAAGGTTTAGGAGTGTGTCTATGGGAATGTTTGACCATTCTTTCAGAAGCGCATTTGTGAGGTCAGGCACTGATGTTGGATGAGAAGGCCTGGCTCACAGTCTCTGTTCTAACTCATCCCAAAGGTGTTCTATTATGATATTGAACCATAAAGACTGATGCCCCGTACACACGGTTGGATTTTCCGATGGAAAATGTCCGATCGGAGCGTGTTGTCGGAAATTCCGATCGTGTGTGGGCTCCATCTGACATTTTCCATCGGATTTTCCGACACACAAAGTTGGAGAGCAGGAGATAAAATTTTCCGAAAACAAAATCCGTTGTCGGAAATTCCGATCGTGTGTACACAAATCCGACGGACAAAGTGCCACGCATGCTCAGAATAAATAAAGAGATGAAAGCTATTGGCCACTGCCCCGTTTATAGTCCCGACGTACGTGTTTTACGTCACCACGTTCAGAATGATCAACAACTTTGTGCGACCGTGTGTATGCAAGACAAGTTTGAGCCAACATCCGTCGGAAAAAATCCTAGGATTTTGTTGTCGGAATGTCCGAACAAAGTCCAACCGTGTGTACGCCCTATAAGACTGGGATGCCAACAAAGTTCATGTGTGTGTAAAGGCAGTTGTCAATACTTTTGGTAATATAGTGTGTGTACATTGGCATATATATATATATATATATATATATATATATATATATATATATATATATAGTGACAGTGCAATCACTGTGTGTGATTAAGAAAGGGAGGTAAAGATGACACGGGATTCTCACATTTGCAATTTAAAAAGCTCCAGTGTGTTGTGAGCTGAGAGAAAATCCAAAATCGGGCCTGGAGTTGAAGGTTCCAAAGAGTCATGGGTAGGACCGAACCTTTAATCCCGTGTCCAGGTTTTCCTGGAGGTCTGCAGGTTGGGTGTGTGTCCAGGTGCACACACTTGTTATAAACTAGGTCTCCCCCTTAAATTTTTCACTTTGTTATATTGCAGCAATTTGCTAAAATCATTTAAAGTTCATTTTTTTCCTCATTAATGTACACACAGCACCCCATATTGACAGAAAAACACAGAATTGTTGACATTTTTGCAGATTTATTAAAAAAGAAAAACTGAAATATCACATGGTCCTAAGTATTCAGACCCTTTGCTCAGTATTTAGTAGAAGCCCCCTTTTGATCTAATACAGCCATGAGTCTTTTGGGGAAAGATGCAACAAGTTTTTCACACCTGGATTTGGGGATCCTCTGCCATTCCTCCTTGCAGATCCTCTCCAGTTCTGTCAGGTTGGATGGTAAACGTTGGCGGACGGCCATTTTTACGTCTCTCCAGAGATGCTCAATTGGGTTTAAGTCAGAGCTCTGGCCGGGCCATTCAAGAACAGTCACGGAGTTGACTGAGTTCCTGAGCACTCCGGAGAAGGTTTGTATCCAGGATATCCCTGTACTTGGCCACATTCATTTTTCCCTCGATTGCAACCAGTCGTCCTGTCCCTGCAGCTGAAAAACACCCACACAGCATGATGCTGCCACCACCATGCTTCACTGTTGGGACTGTATTGGACAGGTGATGAGCAGTGCCTGGTTTTCTCCACACATACCGCTTAGAATTAAGGCCAAAAAGTTCTATCTTGGTCTCATCAAACCAAAGAATCTTATTTCTCACCATCTTGGAGTCCTTCAGGTGCTTTTAGCAAACTCCATGCGGCTTTCATGTGTCTTGCACTGAGGAGAGGCTTCCGTCGGGCCCCTCTGCCATAAAACCCCGACTGGTAGAGGGCTGCAGTGATGGTTGACTTTCTAAAACTTTCTCCCATCTCCCGACTGCATCTCTGGAGCTCAGCCACAGTGATCTTTGGGTTCTTCTTTACCTCTCTCACCAAGGCTCTTCTCCCCCGATAGCTCAGTTTGGCCGGACAGCCAGCTCTAGGAAGGATTCTGGTCATCCCAAATGTCTTCCATTTAAGGATTATGGAGGCCACTGTGCTCTTAAGAACCTTAAGTGCAGCAGAAATGTTTTTGTAACCTTGGCCAGATCTGTGCCTTGCCACAATTCTGTCTCTGAGATCTTCAGGCAGTTCCTTTGACCTCATGATTCTCATTTGCTCTGACATGCACTGTGAGCTGTAAGGTCTTATATAGACAGGTGTGTGGCTTTCCTAATCAAGTCCAATCAGTATAATCAAACACAGCTGGACTCAAATAAAGACGTAGAACCATCTCAAGGATGATCAGAAGAAATGGACAGCACCTGAGTTAAATATATGAGTGTCACAGCAAAGGGTCTGAATACTTAGGACCATGTGATATTTCAGTTTTTCTTTTTTAATAAATCTGCAAAAATGTCAACAATTCTGTGTTTTTCTGTTCAAGATATCTTCCACAAAGGATCCAGCACATGATTTGCTAGGACCCATTTTGAGGGTGGGTCAAGAATGGACAGGACGCCATGGGGCGTGTGAAAGGGCCAGTAAGGATGTGTGTGTGATAGCAGATGGACCCCCCTCCCTTCCCTTGCCCATGTCCCTTCCCATCGCGTTACCCCATTTTCTTATTTGTTTAATATAATGTATTTGTATCTCTATTGTAAATAAATTCAACCCTAATTTAAGAGTTCGTTGTTCTTCATTGGAATCAAGGCACCACAAAAAGAGCACATTTTACTATACATATTGTATACACACACATATATATATATACATATATACATACATACACACACACACACACACACACACACACACTATATTATCAAAAGTATTGGCTTAGTAAAGGCCTGCCTTTATGTGCACGTGAACTTTAATGGCATCCCAGTCTTAGTCCGTAGGATTCAATATTGAGTTGGCCAAACCAAAGAATGGTCAAACATTCCCATAGACACACTCCTAAACCTTGTGGACAGCCTTCCCAGAAGAGTTGAAGCTGTTATAGCTGCAAAGGGTGGGCCACCTCAATATTGAACCCTACGGACCAAGACTGGGATGCCATTAAAGTTCATGTGCATGTAAAGGCAGATGTCCCAATACTTCTGACAATATAGTGTGTATATATATATATAAACACATGCACATACAAACGTTTGAAAACACCCCTATTTTTTCGGAGTTACCACTTTGTTCCTATTCCTATTAAACATCACATATAAAACAACCACTAGATCTATGCTTTTTCTTGTCTCTCTGTTGATCTGGGTCAACCAAAAAGGTTCCTTTCAGAGCTTCCTCCATTCTAAAGGGCCTTATGATGATGTAGGAAACTGTACGCACTGATACCTTGGCTTTCTTTGCTTTTTCTCTAAAGAAAGGAAAAAAGCTGCACATTTAAGGATTATAATAGTCTATTTGTCTTTCTTTGATAATTGCTTTTTGTCTCGCCATTACGAGAGCAATATATTACTTCCCGCAGTGCAATACTGTCCAAACAACGCTTCATAGAGTGTAGTAACACGGTTTGTTCCAACGATAATTACACTGACAGAGGGTTTATAAGTAATCAACAAAAGTTGAGAAACCTGTAGGAATGGTTTCCATTTCCTTAACCTCTCAGTTCAAACTGGAGATGAGCTTTAATTATTAGCTTCTTGTACGAGTTTTTTTTTTTTTTTTTTTTTTTTATCATAGCTCCAGCCAAAATGTTGTCATTCTTTTGGTATATTAACCGCTTGCCGACTGCTTTACTTAGATGTACGGTGGCAGAGCGGCTCTTCTGTACCTTATCATGTACCTAGTACGTGATCTGGCGCTACCAGGGAGGGGGCGCGTGTTGTTGGCGACCCTGCTGTGCTTAGACACAGCACAAGCCGATCAGTGGGTGCCGGCCAATGGATGAATACCACCAAAAGAAAGCTCTGGTTGTGGGAGAAAAATGACATAAATTTTATTTGGGTGCAGCGTTGTATGACCGCGCAATTGTCAAAGTAATGCAGTGCCGTATGGCAAAAAAATGGCCTGGTCATGAAGGCGGGTAAATCTTCCAAGTGGTTATATATAGTTTTGTTATACCTTTATCTGGAGCTCAACCCCAAAAGGGTCAGTTGGTTTCCCCCAGGTTCTTTTCCCAAGTTAGTGCAGCACCAGCCAGGCACAGTCTAGGGCAGGGATATGCAATTAGCGGACCTCCAGCTGTTGCAGAACTACAAGTCCCATGAGGCATAGCAAGACTCTGACAGCCACAAGCATGACACCCAGAGGCAGAGGGATGATGGGACTTGTAGTTTTGCAACAGCTGGAGGTCCGCTAATGGCCTATCCCTGGTCTAGGGGATTGCCTTTTATTAGATTTATTGCTGAACAAACTTGGATGGGGAGCAGGGAGCTGTGGGATACTCCACTAAGACTGTACAATGATAAGAGGATACTCTCCACTCTGTCAAAAGCTTCCTAGCACAGTCCCTCTAGTAGAAGCCAAGGTAAGGGGCAGCAATAGGACACCATAATGATTGATCCAGTCCAAGCAAGCGCTGGCGCATAAGGGATAGTAAGAGCAAACAGTCACCAGGATCCAAGACTCAGGTTTCTACTCATATTGTCCCTGGATACTTGGATGCCTCCTCCCAATATCAGCCAGTCATTCACCAGTGAACTGTTCAGACCAGACTCCCAGTGAGACCCATTGGTTAGCTGCATATGCTCTCAGGAAAGTAGTCCCCCGCCCCCCCCCCCCCCCCCCAGCTCTGCATTAGCTTGGTAACTTGATGACCTGTAAGAGTTTAAGCTGAAATGCCCAAAAGGGAAGCAGCCCTTCAGGCTGGGAACTTTTCCTCCTAGACAAGAACAGGCCAGCTCCAGACACCAGGATATTTATGTACTCCCCAGTCACGTACTGGGCATCCTCCCCCAGGGATTGGCTGAGACAACATATATATTCCGGTTGCTGGTTTGCCTTTCCAGCCCACTACACTCTAGAATCCTCCAGAAGGCAGGGGGAAACAAACAGACCCGCAACCAGTGACGCCCAGAACAGCCCAAAGCAATCACACACTGCTCCACTGATTACAGAGCAGCCAGAAGAACTAAGCAACTTATCTAGGAAGGAGCTACATTTACTTAAGGTCCATTTTATTTTTTATCTTCTTGGTTTTGTGCAGAACACAATTTAAAATTTTGGCATAATGCAATTTCTTAAGAAAACAAAACTACGGGCAATTACATTTTCCTTACGTTAGGACGATGTCCCGGTCCAGGTCACAGCGCCCATCTGTTTTCTAATTGTAAATATGGTTTGTGTAATTTTTATTTGATCAGACATCCTATTGAACAAACTAGCAACCAATGTCAAACAGTTGGCAATATTGCAGCCAGCTTTGGATAATTACAGTGCAGAAATAACAATGAAAGATAATTAGTCAGTCTAAATTCAGCCACCGGGGACTAAAATGTGAAGGAACATTCTGAAGAACAATATGACATTAAAAAAATGCCAACTTCAACTTAAAAATGTCACTTTCGATGAACAGCACTTGTTTTTATTTTCAGCTAAGTCATAATTAAAATAAATGAGAAAAAGCTCTTACCTAAGTGGAGAATGTGAGTCGCCAACACATAATCCAATTAGCTGCTTTATTATCTAGGACATGAATGGGCAATAAAAAAAACCCTATGTTACATTATATGGCTAAAAGTTTGTGTAGACCTGACCATCACAGCTAGACATCCCTGACCATGACAGTTTGACATCCCATTCCAAAACCTTGCCCATTAATGTAGAGTTGGCATCCTGTTTGCAGCTATAACCACCTCAACTCCTCTGGGAAGACTTTGTACAAGATTTTGGAGGGTGTCTCTGGGAATTTGTGCCCATTCAGCCTAAACAGAATTTGTGAGGTATTGAACTCATGTAGGTCATGGACTCATGTTGGCCAAGGAGACCTGGCTCACAATAAGACTGTTGGAGATCCCATTCCAAAACCATGGCCATAAATAAGGAGTTGGACCCCCATTTGCAGCTAGAACAACCCCCATTCTTCTGAGAAGTCTTTCCACAAGATTTTGGAGTGTGTCTCTGGGAAAGTGTGCCCATTCAGCCTAAGGAGCATTTATGTTGGTCAAGACCTTTCTCACAATAAGACTATTGGACATCCCTTTCCAAAACTATGGCCATTACTTTGGAGTTGGCCACCTGTGTGCCGCTATAACCACTTCAACTTTTCTGGGAAGGCTTTGCACACGATTTTTGAGGGCGTCTCTGATCATTTGTGCCCATTCAGCCTAAACAGAATTTTTAGGGTCAGAAATTCATGTTGGTCAAGTAGACCTGGATGACTGTTGGACGTCCCCTTCCAAAACCATGGCCATTACTTTGCAGTTGGCCTCCTGTTTGCAGCCCTAACCACCTCAACTCTTCAGGGAAGGCTTTGTACAAGATCTTGGAGGGTGTATTTGGGAATTTGTGCCCGTTCAGCCAGAAGAGCATTTGTGAGGTCAGAAAGTAATGTTGGTCAATGAGACCTGGCTCACAATAATGCCCTGTACACACGATAGGATTTTCCGATGGAAAATGTGTGATAGGACCTTGTTGTCGGAAATTCCGACCATGTGTGGGCTCCATCACACATTTTCCATAGGAATTTCCGACACACAAAATTTGAGAGCTTGCTATAAAATTTTCCGACAACAAAATCCGTTGTCGGAAATTCCGATTGTGTGTACACAAATCCGACGCACAAAGTACCACACATGCTCAGAATAAATTAAGAGACGAAGGTTATTGGCTACTGCCCCGTTTATAGTCCCGAGGTACGCGTTTTACATCACCGCGTTCAGAACGATCGCATTTTCAGACAACTTTGTGTGACCGCGTGTATGCAAGACAAGTTTGAGCCAACATCCGTCTGAAAAAATCCATGGATTTTGTTGTCTGAATGTCCGATCAATGTCCAACCGTGTGTACGGGGCATAAGACTGTTGGACATCCCTTATCAAAACCACACCCATTATTTTGGAGCTGATCTCCACCTTCCTCTTTGGGAAGATGAACATGAGACATATTCTCCAATAATAATACTTTCAAGCATTCGAAAAGTTGAATATTTGTGACATGGTTTCAAGTCGATAAAGAGGAACAATAACTGCCTGATATACAAAAGACACATGTACTTACAGATCTACCAAATAAATATAAAAAACAAAAAACTTTTTCTAGATAAAATAAAAAAAGAATTCTGCTGAAATTCACAAGACACAAAATACACGGGTAGATTATTTTGGAAAATAAAATCTCAGTGAACTTTAGATATAGAGGCATATCTGGACCTTGCACATGCTGGTTCTTCCAGGTGTAACCCATAAATTTGATACGTTTCACATGTCGCAAAAGCCATCGGCAAAACACAAACCAAGAAAATTTTTTTTTTATTGCACTTGGAAAGGAAAATGAGGTTTATCTGAATTAAATCAATCACTTGTAATCCAACATGGAGCGATCAACCTGCGAGGCAAAAGCCGATTGAAATTCAGTTTGGTTTTACAAATAATACACAGCACAGCAATTTACAAGCACTTATAGCTTTTTTGAAAAATCATACATCTTTTCATCTAATTGTGCTCATAAATATGTACTCTAAAAATACCTGTACACTGTACAAAACAACAAATACATACAGTACCAAGACAAGTTCATCTAACGCCCAGGGCAAGGATGCAGAGCTGCACCCCCTCCTCCACTGTTAATGCATGAAGTAGAATAGGTTTACTGTTCTGTATCCATTCTCTGCCCACTTGTTCCGCTGTGCCCAAGGCAGCTTCCCCTCCTGCCCACCCCTTGTCTGCCCCTGCCCCTCCTGCCCACTCCTTGTCTACCCCTGCCCCTCCTGCCCACCCCTTGTCTGCCCCTGCATACATACACATACTAGAGCAAATTTAGACAGGAGCCAGTTAACCTACCAGCATGTCTTTGGAGTGTGGAAGGAGACTGGAGAAACCCCGAGGAAACCCACACAATCAGCTAATTTAACAACAAAAGCAGCTTAGTTTGAATAGGTTGCCAACGCACCATAGCATGGCCAATACCGCACCTTGGTTGAGAGCCGCCTTGCTGCTGTATATATACAGTATACGGTCGGCAAGTGGTTAATCCAATGACAAAGGTTCGCAACATGTCATCCCATCTGTCTAACCCAGTGTTTCTCAACCTTTTTCTTTCAGTCAAGGCACCCTTTAAAATTATGGACAACCTTGAGGCATCCCATTCTAAAACGTATAAAGCTATTCTTACGCCCCGTACACACGATCGGATTTTCCGACGGGAAATGTTGGATGTCAGGTTGTTGGCGGAAAGTCCGACCGTGTGTACGCTCCATCGGACAATTGTTGTCGGACTTTCCGCCAACAAATGTCGGCTAGCACGTTCTCAAATTTTCCGCCAACAAACGTGTGTTGTCGGACTTTCCGATCGTGTGTACACAAGTCCGCCGGACAAAAGTCCAAAGTACAAACACGCATGCTCGGAATCAAGGAGGAGTCGGAAGCTAGTGTTCGTAATGGAGAAATCACGTACGTCTTGTAAGTCACTAGGTTTGTAATTGTTGGCCAAAATTTGTGTAACCGTGTGTATGCAAGACAAGATGGAGCCAACACCCTTCGAACAAAATTCCACAGTTTTGTCGTTGGAAAGTCCGATCGTGTGTATAATAGTTTCACATAATCATCAACATCAACACATGTAGGACACCCAACATTAGAGGTTATTTATTATTCCAAATCAAATACACTTTTGCACACTGGCACTGACTAGTATTCCAATGTTTCTCTTCTTCCTCAGTTTTTCTCCATCACTCAGCTAATGTGACCCCCAGCGCTGACGGAGAGGGGCAGGAAAGGGTTAAACAAGGATGCTATGCAGACAACCGACATCCTCCTTATCAACTGATGATGTCATTGGTTGTTAGGATGCCAGCGGCTAGAAGGTCATAGTGGTACACAATGAAAACCCGTGGCTTTGTGTAAACTAAAAGACAGGCTTGATCCACCTGCTGGCTTGTATACATTTTTTGGGCAATTTTTAGGCATTTTGCCAAGGCACTCCTGAAGAAACCTCAAGGAACCCCAGAGTGCCTGGGCTCCCTGTTGAAAAAAGCTGGTCTAACCCACTCCTGTACCAATGCCTTTCGCCTGCAAAGGGGCTTAGTTGTGAAGACACGGTAGTGCGTTGCCATGTTGCCGCAGCATAGGTGCTTTGGGGAACCATTCAAAATTATTGGTGCTGCAGTGCAACCCATGTACCGTGCATTAACACAACAGGATGGGGTGAAACCGACCTCAAGAACAGCAGCGCACGCTATATGAAGTTTTCTTCCTTTATGGTAAGCGCCTCTAAAAAAGCTAACAGTGCTTATATGGGCCCAAAAGCAGGCCATGGCTTAGCTGGTGCACTTGAGAGAACATTCTTTAGCAAACCACCCTTCGATATACATTCTGAGTATGTTCACTGTAGCCTGTGCATTTTCATACTTTTAAAATGGTTGAAAAACCAGTTGCACATATATCATTCATGATACATAAAATCAAGGTCCACTTGTAATGAGGTGTTTGTGGTTGGCTGGACTGGATGCCAAGAGCACAAGTCCCCACCCCGTACCTGTCCTGCTAGAACATTATCCCACCTGCTGAGGCTGAACCCATCTTGTGCCCAATTCCATGCCAGAGGCCTCCATATGACATTCCCGGCCGGGGACCTTTACATCCCCAAAGGAAGGAATGTCCACATATCCACACATAAAGTAGTTTGCTGCACTTTACTGGTGGAATTCAGGAAATGGTATCACAGTCACATCATAAAGTCATACATTCCGGCGTCACTTGACATTGCACAGTCAATCACATTTAGGGGACGATACGCAGTAATCACATGTAAAAGCATATGCAGCATCTCAGCGACCATTTCCCTTACAGTCTCTCCTCTGCTCAGGTTCATTAGTACTCACAGGACTGTGCTCTCTAAAGTCACCTCCTTGCTAGGTACTTCTCTCCCGGGAACCCTCACATGGACCTCCGATCTGGCCAAAAAGGCCTTTTTGCAATCCACTCTAACCCCAACCTCCATAAGGGACAGAGACTACAGCCGACTCCTCCTGAGTATGGGTCCACTCCACCCAACCTCCCTGCCCTGTCCATGGCCTACGTGTGCTGACTACATCCTCATAGGTGTGGGGTGTTCAGCTCCCATGCCCCAAGACTCACTGTGCCCCTCCCAACCTGGCTTATAACAGGGCACAGACTCACCCATGACATCACTGCAGGAAGGCTTTACCTAAAAGGGGCCCCTAGCACCTGGTCACCTTGCTTACTGTAACCAGTCACTATTCTGGTATAGAGACACCTAGTGGCAAAGTAGCTATAGTGGGTGTAGAAATTAATCACCCCCCCCCCCCCCCCTCCTTTTAAAATAATTTCATTTCAGGCTGCAAAGCAACAAAATGTGGACAGACACAGTTTAGTTTTATCCAGATGTATTTATTATGCGTCACTGAGTTGGAAAAAGGATCACCCCCTTGGGTCAGTATTTTGTTGAACCACCTTTTGCTTTAATTACAGCCTTTAGTCTGTTGGGATTTGTTTCTACTAACATTGAACATCTAGACTTTGCAATATTTGCCCACTTTACTTTGCAGAGCTGCTGAAGTTCAGTTGAAATTGATGGTGACCGTTTGTGGACTGCAGTCTTCCAAGTCATTCCACAGAATTTCAATAGGGTTTAAGTCTAGGCCATGCAAGGGCATTCACCTTTTTCTGCTTCAACCACTGTGTAGTCATATTTGTCATGTTGGAAAGTAAACCTTCTTCCCATTGACAACTTTCTGGCAGAGGGCAGATGATTTTCCTTAAGAATTTGATGGTATTTTGCCCCATCCATTTTTCCTTCTATCATGACAAGTGCTCCAGTCCCTGCTGCAGAGAAACACCCCCATAACAGGATATTACCACCTACATGCTTTACTTAGGAATGTTTTTTTTGGGTGGATTTCCACCAGACATATTATGTTGAGGCCAAACAATTCAATTTTAGCCTCATCTGACCATAACACCTTTTTCCATGTGGCGCTTCAAGGAGCGGTTTGGCAAAGCTCAGTCATGACTGTATGTGGCTTTGCTTGAGGAGTGGCTTTTATCTTGTACCCCCCCCCCCCCCCACACACACACACACACACATACAAGCCACATTTTTGAGGAATTTGTGATATTGTTGTTACATGCACACAATGACCACTCTTTGTCATCAATTCCTGCAACGGCTTCAGAGTTGCTGTAGACCTCTTGGCAGCCTCTCTGACCAGTTTCCTCCTGGCTCTTTCATCCAGTTTGGAGCGATGTCCTGATCCAGGGAGCGTCTGTGTTGTCCCCAAATACCTTCCACTTCTTCATAATAGACTTCACTGTGCTTCTAGGCATCGATAAAGCCTTTGAAATTTTTTTTTGTATCCATCTCCTGACTTGTGCCTGTCCACAACTTTATCCCGGAGATCCCGGTGACAGTGCCTTGGCACCCATAGTTGACTGTTTTGCTTCAGTTGCACTACCAGGGACTGAAATGCTTCGGGAAAGCTCTTTTCATGCTGAGCTAATCAAAATGGCTACAGCTCATCACAGCTGAATGTCAAATGGCTTTGTGTTCCATGGAGAATGTGATTAGCTACACCTGATTGAGTGTACAAGTCATTTTTAGGAGGGGGGGGGGGGGGGGGGTGATCCTTTTTCCAACTCAGTGATTCCGTTTTTGAATTTTTCCTGACATGTTGGTGTTATGTCCGTCTTCATTTTAGACTACAAAATGTGATTACTTTAAAAGGGGGCTGATTTTTTTTTATACCCACTCTATACGTTATATGTCAACTTGCACCTTCCCCTTTAAGAAGGAGGTTTCACTCCCAATCAATCCACAACCTTCTGGTAAGGTCCCACACCTCCTCTCTTTGCTTTCCTCCTCTCCAGATAATATTATTTGATTCTGTTATATATATATATATATATATTGTAACCTGGGGGACAGGTAGCAGGTACAAAGCTCCCTGGGATGAGCAGTCTTTCAGGCACAGATACCAAATCCAGTGAAATAGTGACAAACAGTGCGGTGTTTATTTGTGATATTTACAAGTCTATATACAGGTGCTGTACAGTGTTCCAAAGAAAACAAATAGGAACCAAAAATAGCCAAAACAAAACCTAGCCGTGTCTCGGCACTAACTAAACAATATTTACAAATCCTAACTATCAGGCTGAGCAAGCCTACAGCTTGTCAGCTTCCACATACCTTTTTGCTCTCCTACACAGAAGCTTGTCTGAGTATCCCAGGCCAAGAGCAAAGGCTGTCTGCTCAGGTGAGCTTAAATTAGCCTGGGGGAGAGGACCAAGACCTGAACCGGACCATGGATCACAGATCCCTGAACCTGTATGAGAGGAGCCTGGGAGATGTATAAACCCCGAACAGGACTTTTCCTGGCTCTCTCTGGGACGCTCTGCTACATATCCTCCCCCCTTGTTTCAACCCCAGGGTTGGAACACCTGTAGCCCAACAGGAGTGAACACGGGACAGGGCATCTACATTCCCCATCTCAACACCTGGCCTGTGTTTTACAGTGAAGGAGTAATCCTGTAGAGCCAAAAACCACCGGTTCACCCGTCTATTAGTCTCCTTCTTTTGGGCCATCCATTTCAGAGGAGCATGGTCAGTTATTAAGTCAAACTGGCGCCCTAACAAATAGTACCTGAGTGCGTCCATGGCCCACTTTATGGCTAAACACTCCTTTTCAATGACTGCATACCTTTGCTCATGGTCATTGAGTTTTCTGCTTAGGTACACCACAGGGTGTTCTTCCCCATTGTGTACCTGTGATAGTACTGCCCCGATACCAACATCAGACGCATCCGTCTGAACCAAAAAATCTTTGGAGAAATCGGGGAGTACAGTACTGGCTGTGCACAAAGAGCCTTCTTCAGGACTTGAAAAGATTCCTCTGCTACTGCGGACCATTTCACCATTACAGAGTCTTTCCCTTTCGTAAGGTCTGTCAGTGGGGCAGCTATAGTTGCAAAATTTGGGATAAATCTTCTATAATACCCCGCAATGCCAAGAAAGGCCCTGACCTGCTTCTTGTTTGCAGGACGTGGCCATTCCTGGATGGCTTCTATTTTATTCACTTGAGGTTTTATGACCCCACGCCCAATAGTGTAGCCCAAATACTTGGCTTCCTCTAGACCAATGGCACATTTTTTTGGATTTGCTGTAAAACCTTCTTTGAAGAGGGAATCAAGGACAGCCTGGACACGGGGCAAGTGAGACTCCCAGTCAGTGCTATGTACCACTATGTCATCTAGATATGCTGCTGCATATTGTCGGTGGGGTCTTAGAGTCCTGTCCATGGCCCTCTGAAATGTCGCGGGGGCATTTTGTAACCCAAAAGGCATTTTTTTGTATTGAAAGGAACCCTCTGGGGTCACAAATGCGGTCTTCTCTTTGGCGCTACCAGTCAGGGGTATTTGCCAATAACCTTTTGTTAAGTCCAAAGTGGTCAGATAGCGAGCCTTGCCAAGTCGGTCTATAAGTTCGTCCACTCTGGGCATTGGGTACGTGTCAAACTTTGTCACTGCATTAAGCTTCCTGAAGTCATTACAGAACCTCCAAGTGCCATCCGGTTTTGGGACTAACACGATGGGGCTAGACCAGTCACTATTGGATTCCTCAATGACATCTAGCTCCAACATTCTTTTAACTTCCTCGCTGATGTCCTTTCTCCTCGCTTCAGGAATTCGGTATGGTTTGAGCTTGACACGGACCCCAGGTTCAGTAACAATATCATGTTGAACTGCTGAAGTCGTGCCAGGTAACTCTGAAAATCTCTCTCTATTTCTTATCAGGAATTCTCTAGTTTCCTGCTTTTGGGAATATGACAGGGTGTCTGGAATCGTGACCTCTGGGATCAGAAGGGACTCAGTACTCTTAGGCGTTACCGGGAGGGACCTCGCAGTTAACGCCAGTCTATCCTTCCAGGGCTTTAACAGGTTTATATGGTAAATCTGTTCGGGCTTCTTTTTCCCTGGTTGATATACCTTGTAATTGACCTCCCCAACTCTTTCAATTACTTCAAAGGGACCCTGCCACTTAGCCAGGAACTTGCTCTCAACAGTGGGAACTAACACCAGGACCCTGTCACCAGGTGAGAAAACACGGAGTTGGGCCCCCCTGTTGTATATCCTCTGTTGAGCTGCTTGGGCCTGCAGTAAGTGTTCTTTTACCATCGGCATGATTGCTGCAATCCTGTCCTGCATTTGAGCGATATGCTCAATGACACTTTTATGGGGTGTCTGCTCCCCCTCCCAAGTTTCTTTGGCTATGTCTAAGAGTCCCCGAGGGTGTCTCCCATAAAGCAACTCAAAGGGAGAGTACCCCGTGGAGGACTGGGGAACCTCCCTGATGGCAAACATCAAGTATGGTATCAGGAAGTCCCAGTTTTTCCCATCCTTGTCAACAACCTTTTTTAACATGCTCTTTAATGTCTTATTGAAGCGTTCCACCGAGCCATCCGTTTGAGGATGGTACACCGAGGTTCGCAATTGCGACACCTTAAATAACTTGCACAGCTCTCTAGTTATTCGTGACATAAATGGGGTGCCCTGGTCTGTAAGGACTTCTTTAGGGATTCCAACTCGACTGAACACCATAAACAGCTCTTTGGCAATGTTTTTAGCAGACGCAGTGCGTAAGGGAATGGCCTCAGGGTAACGAGTAGCATAATCCATGATTACAAGGATATGCTGGTGACCTCGGGCAGACTTGGGGAGTGGACCCACAAGGTCCATGGCAATCCTCTCGAAGGGCACTTCAATAATGGGCAAGGGCACTAAAGGACTTCGGAAGTGTTGTAGTGGGGCTGACATCTGACACACAGGACAGGATTGACAATAATTCGCAATATCCTTCTGTATCCCGGGCCAATAAAACCTGCGCAACACCCTTTCAGTAGTTTTCTCAACCCCTAAATGACCTCCTAGCAAGTGCCCATGGGCAAGTTCCAACACCACCCGTCTGTATGGCTTAGGAACCACCAACTGTTCAACCACTTCATCATTTTTTTTACATACACGATACAGTAAATCCTCATTGCTGCTAAAATAAGGAAAACAGAGCCTGTCCCCTGATTCGACAGGTACATCATTAATCACTATTACATTTTCCCAGGCCCTGGCAAGGGTTGGGTCTTTTCTCTGCTCGGTACCAAAATTTTCCTTGTGTACATTAAGGTCAGCAAACTCCAACGTAGGCTCAGATTCAGCAGATGGCTGTCCAGCTCCACTGGTTGTGGGGACCTCCTCAGGCTCCTCCAGCTCTCCTGCCATAACTGAGAAAGGAAAACCTGGGGAGCCCTGAGAAGAGTCCCCTGAACCCATATTGTCAGCAGCGGCCAGGAGTTCTGGCTCTGTCACTGAGTCAGCTACTGCGACCGGGTCGGGACGATCCCACAGTTCCCAAAATGTAGGGAAGTCCCTACCAACGATGGCCTCGTGCACCAAGTGGGGCACAAGTCCGACCGGATGGGTCACCGTACCCAAGCCAGTTTTAAACTGAACAGTGGCTATAGGATACTCGCGGGTATCCCCATGTACACAGATCACAGCAATTTTTTTAGCATGCAAATTCACAGTTTCAACCATCTCAGCTGTAACCAAAGTCACTAGACTTCCAGAGTCCAGCAAGGCCGTAATAGGCTTATTATTAACAGTCATTTGGCACATGTGTTTTCCCATACTTGGTGCTGCAGCGCATGAAACAGCAGCAAACATAGATTGCCTTCTAATAGATAGATCACACTGCATTGGTTCATCTGTCAATGGACAGTTTGCTGCAACATGTCCCAGTTCTTGGCAACGAAAACACCTGATTTTTCCCCAGTTTGGTTTGCTGACAGGCAGTAGCTTCCCTTGTTTGGGACGCCAAACTTCAGTCCTGGCACCAAAAATCCTCCCCCCTATTTCCTTGCCATGCTTACCACCCACTTCCCCTGGAACAGTCTTACCGGTTGCCTGGGGGGACCGTGGCTTTGGGCGGAAAGTCCGTACGGCTGTAGGGGTGGTGACAAGGTTCTCTGCAGCAAAGTACCTTTCAACAAGTTCCACGAGGTTGTCCGCCGAGTTGGGGTCTCCTTGACTCACCCACTTCTGCAGGGGAACTGGTAGTGACCTCAGGAACTGGTCCATGACCACACGCTCCACTATTTGTGGCCCAGACAGGGACTCCGGCTGTAGCCATTTCCTCACCAAGTGAATTAGGTCGAACATCTGCGATCTTGGGGGCCTCTCGTCTTGGAAGAACCAGTTGTGGACCCGCTGTGCTCGAACTGCCAAGGTGGCACCAAGTCGCGCCAGGATTTCCCGCTTGACCTTTTCATAGTCTCCTGCTTCTGCTGACTCCAAATCATAGTAGGCCTTCTGCGATTCTCCAGACAGCAAGGGGGCGACCAGTCCTGCCCACTGGGTTTTGGGCCAACCTTCCCTCTCAGCGGTACGTTCAAACGTTAAGAGAAATGCCTCTGGATCATCATCTGCAGTCATCTTAGAAAGAAAGCGACCCACATGGATGGCTGAGGGCTTGTCTCCAACAACATTAACTTTAGCAGGTGACCACTGTGCTAGCGTCTCCACAACCGCAGCCAGAGTTTTCCTATCCTCTTTTGCATCAGTGGCTAGCTGTTCAAACAGCCTCTGCGATAACTCATTTGTTTGTTGCTGTGTAGCATTTGCTCGTTGCTGTGCAGCATTGGATTGTTGCTGTGCAGCGTTGGATATCACCAATTGTTTTAGGATTTCCTCCATGTTTAGTCACTCTAGGTACTGGCCTTTTAAGTAGTAACTTACTACAGCTGGTCGCAGTCTCCACCATACCTTTTTGCTCTCCTACACAGAAGCTTGTCTGAGTATCCCAGGCCAAGAGCAAAGGCTGTCTGCTCAGGTGAGCTTAAATTAGCCTGGGGGAGAGGACCAAGACCTGAACCGGACCATGGATCACAGATCCCTGAACCTGTATGAGAGGAGCCTGGGAGATGTATAAACCCCGAACAGGACTTTTCCTGGCTCTCTCTGGGACGCTCTGCTACAATATATATCGTATTTATCGGCATATAACACGCACCCCAAGTTTAGGAGGGAAGTTTAAGGAAAAGAAACTTATATTAAAATGCCCATCAATGCAGCCTCATCAGTGTTCATCTGCAGCCTTGTTAGTGTCATTGCAGCCTTTTCAGTGTCAGTGCAGCCTTGTCAGTGCAGCTTTGCCCCAGTGCAGTCCTGTCAGTGCAGCCTTGTCAGTGCAGCCTTGTCAGTGCAGCCTTGTCAGTGCAGCCTTGTCAGTGCAGCTTTGCCCCAGTGCAGTCTTGTCAGTGCAGCCTTGTCCCCAGTGCAGCCTTGTCAGTGCAGCTTTGCCCCAGTGCAGTCTTGTCCCCAGTGCAGCCTTGTCAGTGCAGCCTTGTCAGTGCAGCCTTGCCCCAGTGCAGCCTTGCCCCAGTGCAGCCTTGCCCCAGTGCAGCCTTGCCCCAGTGCAGCCTTGCCCCAGTGCAGCCTTGTCCCCAGTGCAGCCTTGTCAGTGCAGCCTTGTCAGTGCAGCCTTGTCCCCAGTGCAGCCTTGTCAGTGCAGCCTTGTCCCCAGTGCAGCCTTGTCCCCAGTGTCCATGCCTACAGCCTGCCGCCGCCGCCGACATACACATGCTAGTAGTTTTAAATATGGTGCTGCGGAGTTCGGAGGGACTCGGCACCGGCGGAACTGAACGAACGCTGCCGAGATACACATAGTCGAGTGTATTCGGCTCTTTCCGGCGCCCAGTCCCGCCTTATGATGGACATAACACAGGTCCAATGGCGGGACTGGGCGTGACTGTGAGCGGCGCCAGAAAGAGCCGAATACACTTGACTATGTGTATCTCGGCTCTGTGATTTCGGCGGCGCTCGTTCAGCTCCGCCGAGTCCCTCCGAACTCCGCGGCGCCATATTTAAAACTACTCGCTATGTAAATGTCGGCGGCGATCGCCGACATTCACATAGCGTTAGCGGGGATCGGCGTATAACACGCACCCACGACTTTCCCCTGATTTTAAGGGGAAAAAAGTGCGTGTTATACGCCGATAAATACGGTATATATATATATATAAATATCAAGCTGCTTTTGTATTCAAGAGGTGCTTTTGTTCCTCTGATGAAAAAAGCTGTGTTTGTTCTATATTTTGTGGCTACTGATCAGTAGCCACAAAATATAGGAGAACAAACACAGCTTTTTTTCTTGAGAGGAACAAAAGCACCTATTGATGAATACAAAAGCAGCTTGATATTATTATTATTATTATTATTGTTATACAGGTTTTATATAGCGCTAACAGTTTGCACAGCATTTTACAATATAAAGGGATACAGTGCAATTACAATACATTCCAATACAAAAGGAATAGGAGAGCCCTGTTCATTAAACTTACACTGGGGTAGGCAACCTTTGAGAGGTGGAGATCTACCTGAACAACATAAAAGGTCAAAGATCCAAAAAGAAAAAAAAAAAAGAAAAAACGAAAAGATCAAAGATCACCAGGGTTCGACGCCCTTTTTTTTTTAAGTTAACTACAGTGCCTTAAAAAAAATATTCATACCCCTTGAAATTTGCTCCATTTTGTCATGTTACAACCAAAACATAAAAGTATTCATTGGGTTTTATGTGATAGACAAAGTGGCACATAATTGTGAAGTGGAAGGAAAATGATAAATGGTTTTCAAGTTTTTTTTACAAATAAAATATGTGAATAGTGTTGGGTACATTTGTATGGCGCCCCCCTGTAGTCTATACTTTGTAGAACCCCTTTTCACTGCAATTACAGCTGCAAGTCTTTTTGGGGATGTCTCTACCAGCTTTGCACATCTAGAGAGGACACTTTTGCCCATTCTTCTTTGCAAAATACCTCAAGCTCTGTCAGATTGGATGGAGAGTGTCTGAACAGCAATTTTCAAGTCTTTTTATGGACTATCACATTTATTTGGACATTTATTTTACTT
The DNA here is from genome assembly GCA_037952835.1 of Lithobates septentrionalis. Classification (NCBI taxonomy): domain Eukaryota; kingdom Metazoa; phylum Chordata; class Amphibia; order Anura; family Ranidae; genus Lithobates; species Lithobates septentrionalis. Next base: position 423,343 of record JBBDGP010003609.1, read on the forward strand.
AAGCGCTGCATTTGAACTTTTATACTTATGTTTGACGAAATCTATAAACTATGCTAGCTGCTTTTGGTGTTCTTTTTAGTTAGCGCAGATATTTATTTGTTTTTTACACTGTAATTTTCAAGTCTTGCCACAGACTCTCAATTGGATTTAGGTCTGGACTGTGACTGGGCCATTCTAACACATGAATATGCTTTGATCTAAACAATTCCATTGTAGCTCTGGCTGTATGTTTAGGGTCGTTGTCCTGCTGGAAGGTGAACCTCCACCCCAGTCTCAAGTCTTTTGAAGACCAACATGTTTTCTATTAAGATTGCCCTGTATTTGGCTGCATCCATCTTCCCATCAACTCTGATCAGCTTCCCTGTCCCTGCTGAAGAAAAGCATCCCCACCACATGATGCTGCCACCACCATGTTTCGCGGTGGGGATGGTGTGTTCAGGGTGATGTGCAGTGTTAGTTTTCTGCCACACATAGAGTTTTGATTTTAGACCAAAAAGTTTATTTTGGTCTCATCTGACCAGATCACCTTCTTCCACGTTTGCTGTGTCCCCCACATGGCTTCTCACAAACTGCAAATGGGACTTCTTATGGCTTTATTTCAACAATGTCTTTCTTCTTGTCACTCTTCCATAAAGGGCAGATTTGTGGAGTGCACAACTAATAGTTGTCCTGTGGACAGATTCTCCCTCCTGAGCTGTGGATCTCTGCAGCTTCTCCAGAGTTACCATGGACCTCTTGGCTCTTCTCTGATGAATGTTCTCCTTGCCCGGCCTGTCAGTTTAGGTGGACGGCCATGCTTTGGTAGGTTTGCAGTTGTGCCATACTCTTTCCATTTTCGGATGATGGATTGAACAGAGCTCCATGAGATGTTCAAAGCTTGGGATATTTTTTTTATAACCTAACCCTGCTTTAAACTTCTCCACAACTTTATCCCTGACCTGTCTGGTGCGTTCCTTGGCCTTCATGATGCTGTTTGTTCACTAAGGTTCTCTAACAAACCTCTGAGGGCTTCACAGAACAGCTGTATTTACACTGAGATTAGATTACACACAGGTGGACTCTATTTACTAATTAGGTGACTTCTGAGGGCAATTGGTTCCTCTAGATTTTAGTTAGGGGTATCAGAGTAAAAGGTGGCTGAATACAAATGCACGCCACACTTTTCACATATTTATTTGTAAAAAAAATTGAAAACCATTTATCATTTTCCTTCCACTTCACAATTATATGCCACTTTGTGTTGGTTGATTACATCAAATCTCAATAAAATACATTTGCATTTTTGGTTGTAACATGACAAAATGAAAAATTTCAAGGGTTATGAATACTTTTTAAAGGCACTGTAACTCATAAGAAAAACTTAGGGCAATGGACAGTGTCAGTAGTTTTTTTTATTTATATTATTTTAATTTAATTTTATTACAATTTTATTTTTTTATTATTTTTTACAATATTATTCTTTATTATTATTTTTTTTTTCCAAGAAGCCCCATTGGGGGCTGTGGTGAAATAACAGGGGTCTAAACAGACCCCTGATGTTTCAGTTTTAAGGCAGAGAAGGGGACCGGGATTCCCTAGTGCCTTTCACTGCAGCCTCAGCTGCACTGCATAGTGAATGCATGGGAAGTGATCTGTGTTGAGCAGCTTCCTATTCCATAGTAAACAGTTCACTATACTTCAGATATGAATGAACACAGATCGGTACCGATCACTCACGGTGTTCATTCAGAAAAGTAACGGGCCTGTAAATGTCATATTTACTGGCTCCTTGCCCGTTCCCCATCCTCCGACACGGGGAGCACACAGGGCACTGGGCAGCTGAAAGAGGAAGAACAGGGACAGTAGGGGTGGGATTTAGTAGAACCAATACCCTTTCTTCCTGCAGTCACTGAATGCCAGTGGGAGGGAGAAGAGGAAGCTGTACAGTACCAGTAAATTCCACCCCCGCCACTCCTCCTGTCCAAGTTTTGGGGGGTCGGCACGGAAGGACCATGGTCTACCCCATCACCAACCGACCCCTGATCTAAAGGGAGGGGGAAGTAGCACAAAAGGTAATAGCTGCTGGGCATGATCTGATGGAGGTGACCTGAGTACAGATTTTAGGTGGTGTTGGGGTAGGCTTACCTGAATAAAAACAGTATAAAGATCACCCAAAAGGTAGACAGGGTAGGAGCTGATCTGACATACTGGGGTAGGGAGTTCCAAAGGATGGGAGAAGTTCTGGAGAGGTCCTGAAGGCAAGCATTGGAGTAGGTAACAAGGGAGCTAGAGAGCAAGAGGTCTTGGGACTCGGGAGGAGCGGAGTGGACAATTTGGGCGATATCTTGAGTTGAAGTTGATGACGTAACTGGGGGGCAGTGTTGTGGATGACATAGTATGTTGCGGTTAGTATTTTGAATTTTTTATGTTGGGTATTTTGCATTTTATACATTGGGTATATAAAACAGGATAAAGGCCTAGCATTACCTGGAGAGGAGAAAAGGTGTGGGACCCTACCAGAAGGTTGTGGATTGGTTGGAAGTGAATAATCCCCCTTCTTAAAAGGGAAAGTGCAACTTTGCCTATTATAACCTTTTGGTCAAAAAAGAAGGTGAGCTGTTGGTGTAAATGGTGGAGGACAGGATGATCATACTCTTCTATGTCAAGCATAAGATAGAGGTCACAAGGAGGAGTCACTATAAGTCTGTTTCTACTTTGGGACAATGTTTTTTTATCACTGTTGCACATGGAGATATAACTTATATGGATGTAATGTATTTAAATTGTGTATTATATGGAGTAGAAATTTTGCAGCTTACTGGATAATTTTTTATTTAGTAGTTGTACACGCAGAGAGCCGCACTGCACTATATATTTACTAACACCCCACTCTGCTCAACAAGAAACAATAAAAACAAAGGTAGTTGAAGGAAAAAATTAAAAAATATTCACCTTACACCATGGCTTCCATAAGCTTCCTGTAGGCACCAGTGACATCACCAATCCTGGGAAAGCTTGGGATCTCAGATCTCGAAAATGTATGCGGAAATTTGAGTTCTTAAGCTTTCCCAGTATCCCATGAGAATACCCAGTGATTCCCAATCCCTCCAGGACCCCACACCACATCCGCCTCCCACTAAGATTATCGGAACTCCTTATTCCCTGTATATCTCTTCAGCAATGGGATGAAGCAGGTATCCACTGGGTAGAGTACCTCTACCAAACTAACCAACATAAAACTTTTGAATCCCTACGAACAGAGTATGACCTCCCCAGATATACCTATTATGCCGTGTCCGTGCCGGACTTTTCGACCAGACTGGTCCGACGGAACGAATCCGGCGGACAATCCGACCGTCTGTGGGCTTCATCGGACCTTCAGCGGACCTTTTCTGTCGAAAATCAGACGGACTTTAGATTTGGAACATGTTTCATATCTTTCCAATGGACTCAAGTCCGGTCGAAAAATTAGTTTGTCTGTATACTAGTCCGACGGACGAAAGCCGACGCTAGGGCAGCTATTGGCTACTGGCTATGAACTTCCTTATTTTAGTCCGGTCGTACGTCAGTACGTTCGAAACTATCGGACTTCGGTGTGATCGTGTGTAGGCAAGTCCAATGACGAAAAGTCCGGTCGTGTGTACACGGCATTACCCATACATGGATTATCTAGCTTCTTATCCAAACACCCCCATCCCTGCCTACAAATATTTGGTAAAGTCTGGAAATTCCTTTCCTCTCTGTCCCCGACTCAAAAGGGCATTTCCCTCTTTTACAATCCTTTACAAAACAAATTGATCTTCTCTAAAACACTCCCTATGCTTAAGTGGGAAGAGGATCTCCACACATCTTTCTCTGAGACCCAATGGATAAGAGCCATTCACTGCAAATACTCCATTGACACACCGCGTAGCCCACTGGAAACAATCACAAAAGCCGCTCGCCTGATGGTACCCAACATTATTCCAATTGTTGAAATTCTCCAAGACCCACTCTCCTCTATGTTGGAGGGGGCGCGGACAGTTGGGCAATCTCATTCACACTTTTTGGTCATGCAAAAACCTTACTAGCTTTTGAAAGGAAAAATTTCTCCATCCTTTCAGGGAGCACAGGTGTAATAACTAACCTTAACTCTGCTCTTGCAATCCTACACTTGAGCATAGATAGCTTCCATCATAGTTTAAGGACTGTTGTATTACATAGTTTAGTGGCAGCAAAAACAGTTATACAGTAGCTAGGCATTGAACTAATAACCTACCACCCAACCCGGTGGTGGCTGGTGGGTTCTTCTTCGGGGGAGGGGGGCGGCAAACAAACAACACCCCCCCCCCCCGATGGCGTGGCACAGCAGCCCCCCCCTCCCCACAGGCAGTCCGGCCCAGCATTTACCTGCTCATGTGGCGGAGCTGTGGTGTCCTCTCCTGGAGTGTGGGCAGCGGACAGTGTCCGCTCTTCCAGCTTCTTTCACCGCGTGTCTTCCGCCAAAGCGCTAGGCATCCAATAGGATCGCCTGATGTTTTGGCCAATCGAAAAATAGGTCTCACAGACCTGCCTCCTGATTGGCGGGGAGAAACTTTAGTGTGATAATAGCGAAAATTCATTCCCTATGGTCACACAACTGGGTGGGCTCGGAGCGCAATGCTCTTCGCTCCGAGCTCACCCTCTTTTGAAGCCTATTAGAGCCTCTGGCTTTAATAAGGTGCTTAAAAAAAACACCCACCCGCATTGGAATCCATGGTCCGGCGCCACTGATATGTAGATCAGGGAGCTGGACGCATAGATAGGGGAGGCAGCGCCCTTTACGGACGGGCCGCCACTAACCCAACCCCTTAGAAGTCGTAGATCTAACGAATACGCAATTTTCATGTGAAAAAATGTACTCCCATACGATCTCCAAGCGTGCACTATTTAACAAAATGTGGAAACCTTGGATGGATAGTAAATACTATGTTGATGTCTTTAGATACAATATACTGTAAAGCATAGTCCTCTTTTTGCTTGATCTATTTTGTATAATTGTGATGGTTTCTGTGATTGTGTTACTAAGTACATCAGCCTTTTCCCTTTCTCCCTTCTACTGAAACTACACCACCACAGTTTTCGGATTTTATGTGTCATTTTGAAAATCTATAAAGATTACTGAAAAAAAAAAAAAAAAAGGAATACCAAGTGATGTCATTGTCCCAAGGAGAGCGAACTGCAACCGTCTGTAAGTCCAAGCTACTTGGACTACTTGATGACCGTATAGCTTCTGGTTACACAGTTCAGTGTAAATGAACACCTGTTCCAGGTAAGTCTATTCATAAACCAGCCAAGTGGAACTTAGGTGCAGATCTATGCTTCCATCCTTGACAATATCCAAAGAAACCGGGAAGATCACATACTATGTCCACTAAAAACGTCTTTCTTTTATTCCAAATTATTCCAAATCAAAAGTTAAAGCCCTGATGCGTTTTCCGAAGTACTCAGTGCTTTGTCAAGAGCAAATACAGCATTTGTACAGTGGGGAAGGCGTCACAACTTTATCTTGTATTCTGTGCTAATTTGATATAAAGAAAATATGTTCCATTGGACATAAGTTTCAACTCATGGAGGATAAATATAAGTATATTTAAAGAAAACAGTGACAGTTATTTTAAGCCAATAGAAAGTAGTAGTAAATAGTAGTAAGTAGCAGGTAGTAAGTAGTAGTAGGTAAATAGTAGTAAATAGTAAGTAGTACGTAGTAGGTAGTAAATAGTAGGTAGCAAGTAGTAGTAGGTAGTAAGCAGTAGATGGTAAGTGGTAGTAGGTAGTAAACAGTAGTAGTATACAGCAGGGGTCTTGAATTAAAATTGACAGGAGGTTCAGTCAATTAAAATTTCTTCCTGCAGAGCTCCAGATCTAATTCACATCCAACCCCCCCCCCCCCCCCTTAACATCCCAGTTCTCACAGCCCCCTTTACATCACAGCCCCCCCTTTAAAGCAGTCTGATTGTCCTCAGTTCCCCTTCACATCACAGCCCCCCTTTACATTGCAGTCCCCTTCACATCACAGTGCCTCTTTAAACTGCAGTCCCCTTTACGTCACAGTGCCCCTGTACATCACATTGTTGCTTCACATCATTATGCCCCTGTTCATCACATTGCCACTTCACATCATGGTGCCGCCTGTACACCACAGTGCCGCTTCACATCATGGTGCCCCTGTATGTCACAGTGCCCCTTCACATTGCAGTCCCCCTTTATATTTCAGTGCCTCTTCACATCCCAGGCCCCTTTTCATTGCAGTCTTCTTTACATTGCAGTGCCCCTTTTCATTGCAGTCTCCTTTACACTGCAATCCCCCTTCACATCACAGTGCTCCTTTAGGTTGCAGTGCCCCTTTACATCAGAGCGCCCCTTTCAATGGAAGTCTCTTATGCACAGTGTCTACCTTTGGCAGAGAAGAGGCTTTTATCAGCCTGTTCATATCTGTAGCGCCTCCAGCCCCCTGCCCTGCTGTGTGGATGACAGTGGCGGCCAGGCAGGAGACCCGGAGAACACAGAGCTGTTAATTGGGGCCTTGGTCTGGACAGGACTGTCATTTGGTCCAGGTTCAGACCACGATCAGCCATTTAGTGGTCTCTGGTATACAGGATTTATATAGCACCAAGAGTTTGCACAATACTTTACAAAATAAAGAGAGACAGTACAATATAAATCAAGAAAAGAAGGCTAGGAGGACCCTGCATATAAGAACTTGCAATCTAAAAGGAAGGGCAAGTATTCCAAAAGATAATAACTATGGGAGGATGAGCTGATGAAGAAAGTAAAAGTTCAGTTTTTAGGCAGTAGTGGGATAGGCTTCCCTGAAGAAATGACTATTCAAGGGTCATCTAAAGCTGGACAAAGTACCCATTTCCCCGTAGCAGAAATGGCCTAGGCCTCAAGCTGCCACAAGCCTTGTGCCTCTAATTCCCCAAACCTGAAGACAAGTTCTATTGACCTATAGTCCAACATCCCGAAGGGACGCTGCAACCTTACAAAGTGGGGGACATCTGTTGGCTTTTTTGGACACCTGATCAGCAAGCATCTCAGATGCTCAGGTAAGAGACATGATTCTAGGGGCTACAAGCTAGATTTCTACACTCTAACCCCAATAGGAATAGCAGATAGCTGCACAGATTGGGGTAAAGAGTTTCAAAGGATGAGAGAGGTCGAGGAGAAGTCCTGAAGGCGAGCATGGGAGGAGGTAAAAGGGAAAAAGGCAGCAGGAGGTCTTAGGAGGAGCACAGGGGAAGGTTTGGGTAATCTTTGGAGACAAGGTTGGTGATATAACTTGAGGCAGCTTTGTGGATGGCTTTGTAAGTCATTTTTTATTTTAAGCGTTGAGTGAAGAGCAAGAGGGATTGGCTAAAATGTGTGTCAGGTAGTTGTTGGTAAGGTGGATAAGTCTGGCACTCATGATAGACTGAGGATGGGATAGCCTGTGTAGAGGTTGGCCAACGAGAAGGTGGATAAGTCTGGCACTCATGATAGACTGAGGATGGGATAGCCTGTGTAGAGGTTGGCCAACGAGAAGGTGGATAAGTCTGGCACTCATGATAGACTGAGGATGGGATAGCCTGTGTAGAGGTTGGCCAACGAGAAGGTGGATAAGTCTGGCACTCATGATAGACTGAGGATGGGATAGCCTGTGTAGAGGTTGGCCAACGAGAAGGTGGATAAGTCTGGCACTCATGATAGTCTGAGGATGGGATAGCCTGTGTAGAGGTTGGCCAACGAGAAGGTGGATAAGTCTGGCACTCATGATAGACTGAGGATGGGATAGCCTGTGTAGAGGTTGGCCAACGAGAAGGTGGATAAGTCTGGCACTCATAATAGACTGAGGATGGGATAGCCTGTGTAGAGGTTGGCCAACGAGAAGGTGGATAAGTCTGGCACTCATGATAGTCTGAGGATGGGATAGCCTGTGTAGAGGTTGGCCAACAAAAAAAATTGCAATAGTTGAGGTTAGAGATGACAAGGGAATGACTAAGTGACTTGTAAGTGTTGTTTAAGAAGGGGCAAATTTTAAAAATATTAAAATATTATGGAGGTGAAGACAACAAGATTTGGACAGTGAATGGATGTGGGCTCAAAGGAAAGGTCAGAGTCTAGGAGTACACCTAGCACCCTGGTATGAGTGGAAGACTGCTAGCTTTTGATCTCAATGGAAAAGTCAGGGAGGGGGAAAAATTAATTATCGTTATCCCAGTGTTAATGCATGGGGTCTTTACTTTTTTCTCCAATTGGATACCCATTTCCATGTACCTTCATATAGACCAGGCATCCTCAAACTACGGCCCTCCAGCTGCTGCAGAACTACATGTCCCATGAGGCATTGTAAAGCTCTGACATTCACAGAGATGACTGGGCATGATGGGAATTGTAGTTCCTGAACAACTGGAGGGCCGTAGTTTGAAGACCCCTGATATAGACTAAATGCTTGTTCATATAGCAGTTTTTCCAGGTTCATCCTGATGGGTTCATGTAAGGAAAAAAAGGCACCATTTTAATGAAGCAAATACCGCCTGCTTTTTCTTGGACTGAGCTTTCAGGTGTTCTGCAAAATCTAGATATATTCTTTTATTTAGGCACAGAGAATGGAAAAGGCACATTATAGAGCAGGGGTCTTCAAACTATGGCCCTCCAGTTGTTCAGGAACTACAATTCCCATCACGCCTAGTCATGTCTGTGAATGTCCGAGCTTTACAATGCCTCATGGGACGGGTAGTTCTGCAACAGCTGGAGAGCCGTAGTTTGAAGATTCCGGTTATAGAGGCTTTCCTTGGTTTTCAGTTTGGCACACAGAAAACCAACTTACGTATTGGGTCAAGGGCTCAGATGAATGGAACGGGAGCCATTGTTCAAGTCTTTTTTTAATGTATGGTGACTCATAGCCCAACAGCCATTTGGACAATATTTTCTGCAATGTGCTGTGTTTTACGGAGGAACGCAAACCTTACAAAAAAAATTTATAGGAAAGTACATACATAACTATTATTTACCCCAAGGTGAAAAACACTCGTTACCATGGTAACTAAAATATGTATCCAGTACAATGTAATATTTCCCTCTGTTATATGCATTATTATAGATTTTTATACACTGCATCCCAAGAAGGCTGTGCTTATACAAAATAAAAAATAAAAATAAATGCCACTGTGTCAGTTCATAAGCACACATTAGAAGGACACATGAGATGACAAAGTGAACCTGATATGGCTTCAAGGCCACAACAATGCAGGAACCTTGTAGTCCCTTGCTATTACTGATCCCAGTGGAGCCTCTCGGATCCAAGGCCCAACACTGTACATAGGACCTAGACTTCAGTCAAAATCAAGCATAAGCCCCACCCCCTTTCTACTGTAAGCCACACATTTAACACTAAACTGCCAAATGCCAGAGCTTTAGCAGCTGTGGTGTTTAGCACTTAAATGACAGGGTGTAGGTGAAGAAGGGTGAAGTTTAGTCTCAACTTAAGCAGGTGTTGAGACCCTAGGTGCAATCTGGGCCTAAGATCCATGGAGCTTCCACAGGGACTTAATGTATAACAACTGAATGAACCTCTGTCTTGGAATGCAGCTTTATAAGTGGTAATAGGAATATTAGGACAATATATGGCCATTACATCTAAATGAGGATTTGGGATATACCATTCCAAAACCATGGACATTCATTTAGAGATGACCCATCTATGTGGCTATAACAGCCTCCATTCTTCTGGGAAGGCTTTCCACAAAATATTGGAGTGTGTCTGGAGGAATTTGTGCCCATTCATCAAAAAGAACGTTTATGAGGTCAGGTGATGATGTTGGATGAGAAGATCCTGACTCCCTGTTGGCTTTCCAATTCATCCTAAAGGCCTTTAGTAGGGTTGAGGTCAGGGTGCTGTGTAGACCAGCATTTCTCAACCAGGGTTTCGTGAATCTTTAGTTGAGGTTAGAGATGACAAGGGAGGAATTTGTGCCCATACATTAAAAAGAACGTTTATAAGGTCAGGTGATGATGTTGGATGAGAAGATTCTGACTCCCTGTTGGCTTTCCAATTCATCCCAAAGGCCTTCAGTAGGGTTGAGGTCAGGGCGCTGTGTAGACCAGCGTTTCTCAGCCAGGGTTTCGTGAATCTTTAGGGTTCCTCCTAACGTTGCTAGGGGTTCCTTGAGCAGTGAGCAATGATGGATTATTCTTCCACATACACCGAAGATCAATGCAAGGGGACAATTTTCCACTAAGCACAAATGTAAGGGCTCACTTTTACCCTGACCAGTAATGGTAAAGGTTACCACAATTTTTTTGTCTGCAGCTATTATTCACTTCAAGAATATTACTAAAATAATTGTAGGTGGAGGGATACAAAATTAACTGCCCTGGGTGTCAAATATGTTAGGTACTCCATATTGATTATTCTTTTTTTTTAAACTTTCTTCAACGCATTGTTCACACTAATGTACCATAAGCTATAGGTGGAATCCTTTTTGCAGGGGTTCCTTAAAAACCTGAAAATTATTTCAAGGGTTCCTCAGGGGTTAGAAGGTTCAGAAGGGCTGGTGTAGTCCACTCGAGGTCTTCCACACCAAACTGGTCAAACCATGTCTTTATGGAGCTGGCTTTGGTCTGAAGAGCGTTAGTCGTGCTGGAACAGAAAAGGGCATTCAACAAATTGTGGCCCCAAGGTCTGAAGAGCACAAGTCATGCAATAGAAAAAGGCCTTCACCAAATTGTGGCCCCAAGCACCAAAGTGCACAAGTCCTACTGGAACAGAAAAGGGCCTTCACTAAATTTTGGCGCCAAGGTCTGAAGAGCACAAGTCATGCTGGAACAGAAAAGGGCCTTCCCCAAATTGTGGCCCCAAGGTCTGCAGCGCATTAGTCATGCTGGAACAGAAAAGGGCCTCCACCAAATTGTGGCCCCAAGGTCTGAAGAGCATTAGTCATGTTGGAATAGAAAAGGGCCTTCACCAAATTGTGGCCACAAGGTCTAAAGTGCACAAGTCATGCTGGTAGAGAAAAGAGCCTTCACCAAATTGTGGTCCGAAGGTCTGACGAGCATTAGTCATGCTGGAACAAAAAAAGGCCTTCACCAAATTGTGGCCCCAAGGTCTGAAGAGCATTAGTCATGTTGGAATAGAAAAGGGCCTTCACCAAATTATGGCCCCATGGTTCGAAGTGCAAAAATATTCTTAGCTATAGCTTTAAAAGTACCCTTCACTGGAACTTAACAATACGAAGGGGTCCCCTGATACATTTTACCTAGTAGTTTATTTTTCATTCCACCATGTTAACTGGGTGATGTACCAAATAATATGAATACATTAGCCCACACTAGAAGTCCCTGGTTGCAAGGTAGTAGATACACTATCATGTTTAACAGATCCAAGCTTGCCATTTACCCAAGCTATTTGTAAAATCAATGCAGGATCTTAACACTATATGTACTTTTGCAGTCAGAACACATTTGTATATTTAGAAGCCCATTCATCCCCAATTTTTTTTTTCCTTTAAATTTACACTTTAGCAGTACCAACATCTATTTGCATCCTTGCAGAATGACTGCTGTTTATTTACACACCTCGCCTCTTCTCTGGTACACAGGGAAGCCTCCGGTCAGCCTTTGCTCCTGATAATAAGGCTAATAATAAGATTCTATTTGCAATTCTTCAGGCTACAGAATAATTGGATACAAAACTCCAGAAAAGGGCTGAAATCTCCTTTCTTTATCTCACCGCTAATTAGGCAGCTCGTTAGTATCACAGCCTTTCTCCCGCAGCCCAGCAGATCTTATCTCCTATGGGAGAATGAGCAATGTCTTTTAAGTTTCTCTGTAGCGGAGGCAGAGATTGCAAAGCGCAGCAGGATGTAGTGAAGAAAAGCTCAGCTCACCAAGACTTTTCCTTCTTTGGAGGTGATATGGAGACCAAACTACGTAAATTTTTTTTTTTTTTCAAGTTTTCAAAATAAAAACGGTCATGCTTGGGTCATGTTCTCATCCGTTCCTACAGTTTACAGATGTAAACACAGCACTATCAAGCTTAAAGTGGAACTCTTAGCAAGATGAAACATATATAAGGGAGTTGTCTTCCTACCAAAGAATTTGTATTTCTTTCCATCTGATCTTGAAATATATACGGCTCTGCCGGTGACACCATTTGCTTTGTTACAGTTCTAGGCCGTAGAAAGGAGAAAGCGGCGTCATTGCTCCACCCTCACTGGACAATGAAAGAGCAGCAAGCAGACCGATGAGGTCACCTCTCTCTTCACTATTCGTATGCTTCTTTTCAGCATATTTGCATGCATGGTGTCACCAAGCTCAGTGGATATTTGCCAACACAACACGGATTGACAAATGGCGTCCAAACGATTGTTTATTGAAGCATGTTCACATGCCTGACGAAGGGGGTCCTGCGTGACTCTGAAATGTTGCACTACCTGTTATGTGATGATGCTTCAATAGAAAAAAAATAAAAAAAATCGCTTGGACGCTACTTGTCGATCCGTGGTGTGCTGGCAAATATCCTCATTGTGGCTTTCTGATCCAGTTTCCAGCTGGTGGTTGCTGCGGCACCCAAATCTTCTAGAGCTTTATCCAGGAACGTATGTGATGGGAATATGGAGTATTACAAGCTCAGTGGGTGACACCACATTCTTTGTTATAATAATAGGCCATAGAAAGGAGAATACCGTATATACTCGAGTATAAGTCGTTCCGAGTATAAGTCGAGGCCCTAATTTACCACAAAAAAATGGGAAAAACTTATTGACCCAAGTATAAGACGAGGGTGAGAAATGCACAGCTACTGTAAGTGGAAAAGAGGGTCAACCATGCCCATTTGCAGCCTCACTGTGCCCATTTGCATACCTCACTGTGCCCATTTGCAGCCATAGGTCCCCCGAACTTCAAACTCGGTAGTTAAGGGTTCCTAGATGCCCCCTAGCTGCAGCCAAAATTTGGGGTCTCTGAACCCAAATGGTCCCGAAATGACATTGCTGCAGATGGACACAGTTGACCAACTTTGGGGCCCCGTATCTCGGGGCCACTTAGTGCTAGGAACCCCAAATTTGGTGTGCAAACTCAGTGGAACTAGCACCATAAAATATCCAAATCAGAAAATGTCAAGCACTTTTCTGCAGCCGAGAATGACATTTTCCAAACTGGATTTGGGGCCCCGTATCTCGGGACCACTTGGTCCTAGGAACCCCAGCTTTGGATATGTTATGGTACCAGTCCCACTGGGTTTGCACACCAAATTTGGGGTTCCTAGCACCAAGTGGCCTTGAGATACGGGGCCCCAAAGTCGGTTCGGAAAATGAAATTTTTTGCTGCAGAAAAGTGCTTGACTCGAGTATAAGTCGAGGGGGGCACTTTCAGCACAAAAAAATGTGCTGAAAAACTCGACTTATACTCGAGTATATACGGTATGTGAAAAGGTGCAGCGCTACATACAAATGGTATTAAGCCAAATGGGAATAACTAAAGTTTAAACATTAAAAACATGTGCAAATTGTGCTTGGATGTGTAGAAACACAAGTACAAAGTGTCCATGTTCTAAGTCCACACTGAGAAAAGGGGTTAGAAGTCCGCTAAAAGGAATGGTTAAACCATAAAATATAATCCAGGACAACAAAAGATAAAAAAAAGTTAGATAAGTGACAAAAAAAGCGCTGTTGAAGTATTGATCTCGCTGAACTGGAAATCAACATCTAAACATGAACATAATAGTACGTGAAGAGTGATAAAGGAAGCCACCACCGACAAAACTAAGGCTTACCAGAATATGTGGACTCCATAAGGCATATGCCAAATGAGTTGTCAGAGCTTTGCGGTGACTATACACCAATGGTTGGAAAACATCAGCGTGTGTAGATGTTGGAACACCGGAAGTTAATAATCCCACTTTCCTCCAGGGGACACAGGTCTCGAAAAACAGGACTTTCAGAGGTAAGATCCGTAGCATGGGTTCACAGATGTATAACCAAAAATGAAATAAAAATCCCACTAAGTGTGAATCCGCTTAACAGGAAAGTTATTATAAAAGGTAAATGGATACACTCACATTTAGGTAAAACAACAAGCGCTTGTGTAACAGGACTGGTAACGCAATGGGAACAGTAATCACGACCCGACGCGTTTCATCTAAGAAGACATCTAAGAAGGCATACACCGTAGAAAGGAGAAAGTGGTGTCGTTGCTACACCCCCACTGGATAATGAAAGAGCAGCAGCAGGCGGATGAGGTCACCTCTCTGCTCACTCCTATTAGTATGCTTCTTTTCAGCATATTTGTATGCAGAATACCTGGTGTCACTCAGCTCAGTAGGTGACACCTCTTTCTTTGTTACAGTATTAGGCCGGAGAATGGAGAAAGTGGTGTCATCGCTCCACCCGAACTGGAAAATGAAACAGCAGCAGCAGACTGATGAGGTCACCCTCCCTGCTCACTCCTATTAGTATGTTTTTATGCTGAAAGTCTTTTCTGCAGAATACCTATAGTCGCCAAGCTCAGTGGGTGGCACCACTTTCTTTGTTACAATAATAGATAGGCCTTAGAAAGGAGAAAGTGATGTTATAGCTCCACCCCCACTGGATAATGAAAGAGCAGCAGCAGACTGATGAGGTCACCTCTCTGCTCATTTCTATTAGTATGTTTCTTTTCAGCATATCTGCATGCAGAATACCTGGTTGGTTTCCATTCCTACGTCTCCCTGTGTAGGGGATTGAAAGAGGCCGCTTCCAAGTCAAATTAAGATATCTATTCTAGATGCATTTAACATAAATAATTACAGAGCTCAGCTTTAAAAATATAATGCATCCGTTTTGTCGCATCTTCCAGTAACTGTTTACATCCAGCGCCGCAAGTCTCACGGCCCTGGCCATCTTAGTACACCCAGCTATGTTTTCAACTTAAGAGTAATTTTAGCAATAAAGTCAGCGTATATAAATATAGTATACTGACATCTGTGATGTTATTTGATGTTAAATTTTGAAACAAGCTGGACAGCAGCCAGTGGCGGCCTGTCCAATAGGGGGCATGGGCGCCGTCCCCCTAATCCATGCATTGGGCCCCCTATATAACATATATTTTTTTTTTCTTTTTTGAAGCATGCGATTAGAGCCTGAGGATCTTTTAGGCTTCAAAAAGGGTGAGCTCGGGGCGCAGAGAGCCCACCCAGTTGTGTGACAATAGCGAATAAATATTTGCTATTGTCACACCGATTCTCCTCCTGGCCAATAAGGAAGTGGGTACTGAGACGTTGTTTGCTGCAACCCCCCCCCCAAAAAAAAAACACCAGCTGCCACTGACGGCAGCAGTAGGAAAGTGCCGGAGGCCATGTTGGTACACCCCGCAATGCTCAGCGCTAAAACTTTAGGCTTTCAAAACGTAACATCAAATAACCATCACAGATGTCAACACAGTATATTTATGTATATACATTAACTTTGTTGCTAAAATGACTGTTAAATTAAAGACATAGCTGGGTGTAGTAAGATGTCTGCTGTCTTCTTCCGACTACAGTGTTCTGTCAGATTAGGCAACCTGCTAATGGGTGTACGCATGCGCAGGTGACGGAAAGTAACTTCCGTTACCTAATCTGACGGGTCACCAATTCTGACAGAACATGGTCTGGCTCACAATCTCTGCTCTGATTCATCCCAAAGGTGTTCTAACTAGTTTAGGTCAGGTGATTGATTGTGGCCAGTCTCTGGGTGGAGACCAAACCTGATTTTGGACAGCCAAGCCTGCAGTCTCATGCTTGCGATGGCGTGTGTAATACCTGATCAAGCTACCCGTTTGACTGTCCTGCTCTGCTAGATTGGATTGCCTCGTTGATGACCTCGGATTGGATATCGACTATTCTCTGAACTCTGCCTGCCTTTCGACTTTGGATTTTGACCCTAACTATTCTGAACCTTGCCTGTCTGCAGTGGCGTCAACAGGGGGGGCTCACCGTGGCTGAAGCCCTGAGTGGGTCCCCAAAAAGCTCAGAGTCTCGAGTGGGCACCGTTCTATTTATAGCCCCGAGCTCCGCCGAGTGAGGACCGATACTATCCCGAGCGCCGCCGAGTGCGGCCGAGTCACATAGCAGGTTCCGCCTTCTGGAGCCTGCAGCATTAATGGACGTTCCACTGGTCCAATGGTGGGACCGCTGGACGTGTGACGTCCGTCTTAGGCGCTGCAGGTTCCAGAAGGCGGGAATTACAATGCAGCCACCGCGTGAGATCCCCGCTCGGCTCTCCCCTGGCTGCCTGCTGTGAAGATGGGCGTGCATACCATGGCTGAGCTGCTGCTGCAGGACACATGAAGTATCCTGCTCAGGTAGGTCAGCGTGTGTCACTACCGTCAGTGTATGTAGATCAGTGTATGTCAGGTAGGTAGGTCAGTGTATATATGTCAGGTAGGTAGGTCAGTGTAAGTATGTCAGGTAGGTCAGTGCATGTCTGGTAGGTCAGTGCGTGTAAGGAAGGTCAGTGCGTGTCAGGAAGGTCAGTGCGTGTCAGGAAGGTAGGTCAGTATATGTATGTCAGGTAGGTCAGTGCGTGTCAGGTAGGTCAGTGTATGTCAGGTAGGTAGGTCAGTGTATGTATGTCAGGTAGGTCAGTTTATGTATTTCATGTAGGTAGGTCAGTGTATGCCAGGTAGGTAGGTCAGTGTGGCAGGCAGGTGAGTTTAGTGGTCAGCACTGATGGGCACCAGTAAGCCAGGCAGCAACCAGCAAGTGAGCTCACCCCCTGCCACACAACCCCACCGCCCAGCCAAAAAACCCGCTGCCGCTGCCGCAGGACCCCCCCCCCCCATGCGGCCTTGGACTTCGGGCTGAAGCCCCTGGTCTTTTTGCCACCTAGCAACTCCCCTGCTGTCTGCCAACCATAAGTACCTGTTTGCTGTGCTCAGTTTGCGCATGCCCTGGTGTAGTATCCAGGCACTATAGCATTGTGTATAAGTCCTGGGGACAACCGAGTATCGACAGGCCTGCTTGCCTTATAGGAAAGGGGGCTGCTATAGGTGAAGAACACAGAAGCCAGCTATAGTGCCTGACCGCCTGCGTTAGGGGTAAGCGTGACAGCCTGTTTTTTTTTTTTGCTGGACTTCTGTTATAATATATTCCCGTTATTGCACCTGGACTCTGTGCGTTTTCTGCTGCCGCATCAAGCTGCACCTCCCCACAGACTTAGCCTTTAAGCCAGGGCTGCCCCTAGCAACATCTCATCTTCCTCACAAGATGTCCTCAATCTTTCAGGTCGAGTGAAGCCATAGTCACTCAACAAATATGACTGCGAACTGACATCTTGCGATGCAGAAGAGGTACTGCGGGGAACAACTTTGAATTAAAGGTCCTTTTTCCAGCCTGAGCGGCTTTTTTAAACCATTCCTGGAGGACACCTAAAAATAAAAAAACTAGCCTAGAGTTGGGATTTAACTATACCCTCTATATAGCTGCAAAAAAAAAAAAAAAAATCACAAAATCCGTATGATTCAGACACTCCTGGGACTTCAGCGCATACCCATTAGACCTGCCAGATAGATTAATGATCCCTTTGATATAAAACATTCAATGTGTGCACGCCATGTGGTCAGCGATAGGCTGGTTTCTTTTATCTCATGAACTACTAAAACAGATGCGTCAGGAGAATCCATGAACAAACCAGGCAAATATATGCATTACATATCTTTGGAAATCTCTTTTCTCTCGTATGCACAAGAGCTCAAACTCATGACACATCCTAAGATATTAATATTCATCCGGTGCCTGGGTCAAACCTCTACACTTGCATGCTGTTTGCAGTAATGCCGAACAAATTACCATGCTCCGAGAAAGTTGAAGAGACATCTCAATGGAAATAAGAGGAAAACGTAGCTCTTTGTTTTATGGCTGGGTACGGAAGGGTTATTTACTGTCGAATGCGAGTGAGATATGTAGATAGAAATAAACTATACGCTGAATAATAAAAAGGTTTTAAAGAGAATTTATCATTTGGCCCATTCATGTGTAGAAGGACGTGGAATACCAAAAAGATGGATTGGTGAAGTGGTCAAGTTCAAGGCATGGTATTTTTTAAAAGGATGACCACCATTGTGTAGCACCCTCCTAGATGGGTTGCTAGGAAAGCTAGGTAAATTTAGTTCTTTTGGCTATACCGTAATCAGTGGAGCCGTTTGTGATTGCTTTTGGCTGTTCTGGGCTCCACTGGTTGCAGGTTTCATTGTCCCCCCCCCCCCCCCTGCCTTCTGGAGGATTCTAGATCGGAGTGGACTGCCCAGAGCATCTCTCGAAAATGTATCCAGGCTCGTTGGCCTCCTGTTTCAGGGGGTTGTGGCCAGATAGCTATGTTCCAACATGTATGGTGGACTTGCCCCAAAGTTTGGCACTTTTGGATGAGGGTGCACTCTTTCATATTTACAGTCACCATGGTCGATACTACTAAAGACGCAAGCTTCGCCCTACTGAACAAACCAGTGGAAACTGTCCTACGGGACACACAGACCCTAATCTACCTAATGTTCTTAGCGGCTAAAATCGCTACTGCGCTTGCATGGAAAAGTTCAGTTATGTATACAGCTTTAATGAAGCGTAAACTCACGTGGATCATGTTAAATGAAAAAAATCGTAAGTGTCTTGCGAGACAAACAATCCCTGTTCAACAAAATATGGCCCCCCTGGCTTGCTTATTTTCAGGTTGCAGATATACGGAGCTGACTCCAGGGATGGTTGGTGGAAGAACCCCGGACGGACTCGCCTTCTCTATTTTTCCTTTCCTTACCTCCTCTCTTTTGGTCGGGTAACTCTGTTCCTTCCCCTCTTACTTTCCCCTTCCTTACCAATGTTACTTATGGGGAGTGGTGTCCCCCATAAATGTTTAAAATGGCATTTGACAATGGAGAGTGACTTTGAAATCCTATAATGCAAGCTAATTATGTCACCATTCCGCAGATCAGTTGATAGGGGTTCCGTATTTTTGTTATTTTCAACCTCATAGTCCTATTGTATGGCATAGGCCACCTGGGGTGCCAAGGTTCGCCATCACTACCAAAGGCGGTCTTGCTTAGCCGCCTTTGCTATGGTTTTCTTTTATTTACAATGGGGTTGTTGGTCTACATTATGCAAATATTTGTCACACTAGATCTCCCTGTTTGCGTATGCTTATACAGGACCCCATAGATCAGTGATGGTGGACCTTGGCACCCCAGATGTTTTGCAACTACATTTCCCATGATGCTCAACTGCACTGCAGAGTGCATGAGCATCATGGGAAATGTAGTTCCAAAATATCTGGAGTGCCGAGGTTCGCCATCACTGCCATAGATGATTATTTCCATTTGTTATGGTCCTTTCACGTCCCCCCCCCCCCACTCCATGTATCTACAATGAGGTACGTACAGAGCTTTGCGAGGATTGTTTGCCACTCCGCTTTGTATTGTTCCTCCTTTATTTTTGAAAAACAAATTTAAAAAAAAAAACGATTGAAACAGAATGTAGTGGGCTGGAAAGGCACATCAGCAACCTGAATATTTATTTTGCCTCAGACATTCCCTGGAGGAGGGTGCCCAGTAAGTGGCTGGGGAGTACATAAATAGGCTGGGGTCTGGAACTGGGGTTCTTCCGAATGTTCCTTCACATTTTAGTCCCCGGTGGCTGAATTTAGACTGGCTAATTATCTTTAATTGTTATTTCTGCACTGTATATATTCATAGCTGGCTGAAATATTGCCAACTGTTTGACATTGCTTGCTAGTTTGTTCAATATGATGCCTGATCAAATAAAAATTACACAAACCATATTTACAATTAGGAAACAGATGGGCGCTGTAACCTGGACCAGGATATTGTCTTAACGTAAGAAAAAGTTTGTTTTCCTAAGAAATTGCATTACGCCAAAATTTTAATTTATGTTCCAAATAGAACCAAGGAGATAAAAAATAAAATGGTCCTTGAGTAAATGTAGCACACTTCTAGATGGGTTGCTAGGTTGGTTAGGTAAAGTAAGGCTTTTTGGCTCCACTTTAATCAGTGGAGCAGTTTGTAAATGCTTTGGGCTGTTCTGGGCTCCACTGGTTGCAGGTTTGATTGTTTCCCCCTGCCTTCTGGAGGATTCTAGAATGTAGTGGGCTGGAAAGGCAAATCAGCAACCTGAATATTTATGTTGTCTTAACCAATCCCTGGGGGAGGATGCCCAGAAGGTGGTCAGGGGAGTGCATAAATAGTCAGGGGTCTGATGCTGCTGGGTTCTTGTCCAGGAGGAGAAGTTCCCTGCCCGAAGGGCTGCTGCCAGGATTGCTAGAAAAGCAAGGCAAATTTAGTTCTTTTGGCTCCACTGTAATCAGTGGAGCAGTTTGTGATTGCTTTGGGCTGTTCTGGTCTCCATTGTTTGCAGGTTTTATTGTTTCCCATCTGCCTTCTGGAGGATTCTAGAATGTAGTGGGCTGGAAAGGTCAATCAGCAACCTGAATATTTATGTTGTCTCAGCCAATCCCTGGGGCAGGATGCCCAGAAGGTGGCTGGGGCCGCATAAATAGTTTGGGGTTTGATGCTGCCTGGTTCTTGTCCAGGAGGAGAGGTTCCCAGCCTGAAGGGCTACTGCCCTTCCAGGCAGCTCAGCTGAAACTCTAGATGTGCTCATCAAAGGTCCCAACTATGCTAAAGCTGGGGGGGGGGGGGGCTGTTTGCTGAGAATCTCTGAAGCTAAGCAAGGGATTTCACTGAGTATCCAGTCTGGAAATTCACTATGGAAATTCCTGTCTGATATTGGGAGGAGGCATCCAAGTATCCAGGGACATTGTGAGTACAGACCTGAGTGCAGGATCCTGGTGACTGTTGCTGCTGCCATCCCTTGGGTGGCCTGGCATATCTCTGATGGCGTCTCAGTGCAGTCCAATTTCTGGGCCAATACTAAGGGGGACTGTCCTAAGAAGTTGCGCCAAAGTGAAGAGTGTTCTTTCATTGCTGTTCAGAGATAATGGAGTATCCCACAGCTCCTGGTGCCCTATCCAAGTTTAATCAGCAATACATTTCAGAAAAAGCAGAAAAAGACCAGTGATGGCGAACCTTGGCACCCCAGATGTTTTGGAACGACATTTCCCATGATGCTCAACTACACTTGTTGAGCATCATGGGAAATGTAGTTCCAAAACATCTGGGGTGCCAAGGTTCGCCATCACTGCCCTAGACTGTTCATTGAGCCAGAAAGGGTGACTGTTGCTGTGTGCTTGGCTGCCGCTGCACTAATTTGGGAGAGGAACCTGTGGAAAATCAGCGGCCCATGTAGGGGAGAGCGCTGCAAACATGTTTCTTGGTTGACAGGCTCTGCAAAGCTCTGTTAACTCTAAAACGTGTTGGATGTTGAGGGGGAACTACTGGGAGTGGGGTGCAGAATGAGATGAACAGCTGGGAATTGTGAACAGGGAAAGTTGATTTGCTGAGTCACTAATGGAAGGGTCAGCAGGGTGAGCTGAGCTGCCGAGTCACTGGTGGGAAGGGGGAGCAGGTAATGAGGTATCTGAGAAACCTGGAAGTGTCACAAGCTGAGCGAAAGATTGAAGGCACGTGTGGGGGAAAATTTTTTTGGGGATTGTTCTTTTAAATTTACAGGATAAAGTTTTACTTTAAAAAAAAAAAAATTTGCAAGAGAATCAGAATGTCTGAGAGCTGTGCCTGATTGTTATTTCTCTCTGTGACACCAGGGGTAAACTTAAATTCATGATCATTAACTGATCATTCTAGATCATTCTCTTTCAGATTTTCATCTTCCTCCTTGCTGGAACTAGAGATATATATTTCTACAGGTCACTGAGAGAACTCTATACAGTCAGAATAACACAAAAAGCAAAAATAGCAAATAAGCAAATGACAGCAATTTTGATCATAAATTTTCCGTTGGATTACGAGTCCTGTGGAGATAATCAGAGCTCTTTCAATAGCTGCAGGCTGTGAAATTCTAATAAAAGAGCATTTACAGGGATTGAGGCGGCCCGTGTCACATGGAAGACATGCCGCAACAAGCTTCCTGCGCAACGCTCAAATCACTAAGTGTATAGAAATCTTAACAATGAACATCTCTTATTTGCTCCCTTTTTGTCTGTTAAATAGACCATTGAAATTGTTTTGTTAGATCTGTTCGATAGGTGCAAAAAAATTGGTCCTGTCAGAAATCTAGGGAGCTGATACCTTCTTTGCTGCCTAGCAGTTGCACTGGCCTGGTAGTGGTGGGCATCACCCGATCCCACCTGCTGGTTGATAGAGCAGCCTCCAAGCTGGTCCCTGCCAGCACTTCCAGAGTTCTCGAAAAACAACGCTGGGCATATTCTCTACAAAAAATGGGTATTTAAGCTCCAGCCTTTGATGTGGCTTGTTCTGTGTCTTCAAAGCAGATACTTCTTTGTTACAAAGAGCTATAATACTTGCCAAATAGCCTTTATGACAGTTGCTGATCCAGATTAACCAGACTACTCTCTTGACTTTGCCTGCTTCAACCTCACTAATCTCTTGCTTGCCACCAGCCTCAACTCTTGCTTGGACCTGACTACTCTCTTGATTGCTGCCTGCCTCAACCCTTGCCTAGACCATAGTACTCTCTTTATTTTCATCTGCCTGGACTTTCTTGATTGCCTCTAGCCTTGACCCCTTCCTGGATCTGACTACTCTCTTGATTTCTGCCTGCTTCAACCCCTGCCTGGACATGAATACTCTTGAATTTTGCCTGCCTCAACCCTTTTCTAGACCTGACTGCTCTCTTGATTTTTGCCTGCCTCAACCCCTGCCTGGACCTGACTACCCTTGATTGCTAACTGCCTCAACCCCAGTATAGACCTGACTACTCTTTTGATTTTCCCCTGCCTCTACCCCTGCCTGGGTCTGACTACCCTTGATTGCCATCTGTCCTAACCACAGCCTAGCCCTGACTACTTTTTTGATTTTCCCCTGCCTGGATCTGACTACCCCTACCTGGACCTGACTACCCTTGATTGCCACCTAACTTAACCCTGCCTGAACCCAACTACTCTTTTGATTTTCGCCTGCCTCAACCCCTGCCTGGACCCGACTACCCTTGATTGCCACCTGCCTTAACCCCTGCCTGAACTCGGCTACTCTCTTCATTTCTTCCTGTCTTAGCCCCAGCCTGGACCTGAATACCCTTGATTGCCACCTGCCTGGACCTGACTACTCTTGATCGCTGCCTGCCTCAACCTCTGCCTGGACCTGACTAGTCTTCCTCCTGCTTTGACTCCTGCCTGGACCTGACTCCTCTTAATTGCCACTGGAAAAACAAAAACAGAGGGTGCACCAGCTTTGCGCATTACCTTAAAAACAAATTTAATTGAAGAAATTAAACATCTGTACTCATGTGCAAAGCTGGTGTGCCCTCTGTTTTTCTTTTTCCCATGTGTTCTTTTCGGGTTTCCCCAGTCCTCAGGGGGCTGCAAAGTCTTGCCCAGCTTCAAGTTGCCAAAGACATCAGGTCCTCCATTGCCAGAACAACCATCTCGAGCGCAGGAGGTTGTTTATTTTGCTTACTCCTATTTACCACCTGCCTAGCCCTGACTACTCTCTTGTAGATAACCTGGTGTACAGTCACCACACTATAGCTTTCCTGTCCCCACTTGCCCCTTGGTCGGATGATCCTGAGAGCAGCGATCTGGTACCAGCAAAAGAACTCTGAGAGCTTTTAGGGTTCATGTCCCATCCCAGCCATCAGGAGCTGTGATGAAGACCAGCTGATGTTTAGACTCTGCACCTCCGGTGAGCCCGGATCACCTGCCATAGAGTGTTGCCATTACAATCAACCTGAACAACTTTCTTTAAAAAGTCTGTCATGGACACTAAGAAAGAAGGGTGGGACCTGGTGGCTCTGGCAGTCAAGCTAAAAGTACCCAGGAAAAAGCAAAAGCAGATATAAGGCAGAAACAGCCTTTTTGAGCACCCTTTAGTCTCCTTTTCCCAGAAGAGTTTTGAGACTCTGAACTGCTAAAAACATACCAGCAATTCAGTCCTTGTCCCTTGGATACACTTAACCTCATCTGCCTCAAGCCTACCTGTCATGATCTGGAGTCAGGCTCAGAGGCCAGGAGCTATCGCAGTAGCGAGGCACCCACTGACCAGCTGGATAAGTACACAAGCAAGTCACCCTGGCAGATGACAAAAGCTCTCCTGAGGTCCAGACTCAAAGTACTAACCGGTCTTCACCAGAGCTCCTGATGGTAGAGATGGGTTTTGCTACATGTTAGTACCAGGTTGCAGTCCTCACAGATCACTCCACCAGGAGGTAAGCAAGCCGGGGTCCAATAGCAGATATAGCAGGTAGGGATAAGTAGGAGCGTAGTCAGTAAACAAGCCAAAGGTCGGTAATGAATCAGAATGGTTGCAGGTTGGGATTAAGCAGAAGCATAGTTAAGGAACAAGCCAAGGGTCTGTAACAAGTTGTAGCAAAGATATGGACGGCAGCAGGACTGACAAGAGTGAAATATTGGCTGAAGAGAGCGCAATAAATCAGGAAGTTCAGGGTAGGAGCAAAACGTGCAAGGCTCAAGACAAACAAGGTTCAAGGCAGGATCTTTCAAGGAGTTGCCCAGGGAGCTGTCCAGCATTCCAGGTGGCACATGAAGAAGAGTTACTTTCAGACCCAGCAAAGGTCCCGGGTTCAGATCCAGGCGCTGACACTACCCAGTGAGTGCAGTCGTGCCCACTCAACCAAGTGGCCTGCCAAAACCCAGCTCTAATTATTCATGGACCACTCCATATTATTTATTAGCATTTTTTTTTTTCAAAGATTTGCTGAATGTTTTCCAATTAGACAACACTGAGGTAACAGATAGCACATATACAGCACAGGCTTGATATCCAACCATAACATTATTAGTGGAAACGCATTGTAAGATCCCACTAGGAGCTCACAATGAAAGGGGGGTGGGGGTTCTGTTATGTTTCACAGCTGTATAGAGGCAGTATCACATCAGTTTCATAAGTCGGTTGTTTTTGTCTGAATATCAGAACAGTAGCCAAAAGGTATTTTTCATTTTTCAATTTATTGGTCACATTTTTTTTGACACTCTGGGCTGAGCTGAAAGGCAGCAGTTGCTCTTTGAGAAGAGATTAGCATGACCTGGATCTGCAATGCAATTCTCTAATGGTTTTAACCGGTACAGCCCGCTCTGTGGCAGAATACATCTCAATAGTATATCATGAAAAGCTCCGCTTGTGATTTTCTTTATTTCTATCTAATTTTGTTTTATATTAATCGTCATCCCTACAAAATATTACAATACATTATTGTCCATGTTTGTCCGAGAGGCAGAGTTTCAATACCATCCTCGTGCCAATTACAGCAATTCCTCACCATTGAAGTTATTACTTTGTGGACACCTGACCATCATACCTATACGGCTAAAAGTCTGTGGACCCCTGTCCAGATGTTTCCAATGAAGGGTAATGTTTAAAACAAAAGCGTATTTATTATTTTTAAAATAAAAATGCAGCGCCCTAAAAGTCCATAAATACTACCAAAACCCCAAAGTACCAAAACTTCTGAAGATGTTGCTGGGGGCTGTGCAACCTCTAAATGTGTTTCTTCAGTTCTTTGTATCTGAGTGATGATTTCAGATTTTCTATGTGGTTGTCTGACACCGGCAGGGCTAGAAGGTCCTCGATACAGTCTTGTTAAAACTTTGGAAATTATTGCTTCCCTCCTGGCCACACACATGACCTTTAGGGTGGAGGAACTTGACTGGTCTGTACAAAGTCCTGATCTTAACCCGACAGAACACCTTTGGGATGAATTAGAGCGGAGACTGCGAGCCAGGCCCTTCTCATCCACATCAGCGCCTGACCCCACAAATGCGCGTCTGGAAGAAAGGTCAAACATTCTCATAGACACACTCCTAAACCTTGTGGACGGCCTTCCCAGAAGAGTTGAAGCTGTTATAGCTGCAAAGGGGGGGCCAACTTGATATTGAACCCTACGGGCCAAGACTGGGATGCCATTAAAGTTCATGTGCGTGTATTTAATTACATAGTTTATCATATATATATATATATATATATATATATATATATATATATAT
This sequence comes from Lithobates septentrionalis, assembly GCA_037952835.1. Classification (NCBI taxonomy): domain Eukaryota; kingdom Metazoa; phylum Chordata; class Amphibia; order Anura; family Ranidae; genus Lithobates; species Lithobates septentrionalis. Next base: position 449,373 of record JBBDGP010003609.1, read on the forward strand.
ATATATATATATATATATATATATATATATATATATATATATATACACACACACACACAGACAGTATACACTATATTACCTACTATATTATTTTACATGCACATGAACTTGTACTTGAATGACATCCCAGTCTTTAGTGTATATGCACCTTATATATATATATATATATATATATATAAAATATTAAAATTGGTGCAATTTAAAACACTTCTAAAACGCAGATTTCATTGTGGTTGTGCAAATTTCTGTATTTTTGCTGTACAATAAATAATTGTTTAATATAGATAGATTTTTTTTTTTAAACAATTTAATTAAATAACTTTCATTTACTTATAATTTACCATATATTTCTGCATTTTTATTGTACATTAAATCATTATTTTATATATATAAAGTATATGTAAAGTGTGTGTGTGTGTATATTATATATATATATATATATATATATATATATATATATATATATATATATATATATATACACACACACACACACTTTATATAAAATAATGATTTAATGTACAATAAAAATGCAGAAATATATGGTAAATTATAAGTAAATGAAAGTTATTTAATTAAATTGTTTAAAAAAAAAAATATATCTATATTAAACAATTATTTATTGTACAACAAAAATACAGAAATTTGCACAACCACAATAAAATCTGTGTTTTAGAAGTGTTTTTTTTAAAATGCACCATTTTTAATACTATCAGAAGAATCCAGTATTTTTAAAGGTTTGCTGAATTACCGTATATAATACATTTGTATAGAATGTTTCTATGAATACAAATCTGCACTGTGATTTGTCATAGTAAATGTCATTCTTCTCTATTCTGTGATTACACACAGGTCAGTGAACAGGCGCACTTTTAATAGTTTGTCATAAAAGGTATACTTTAATATTAAAGGCTACATTGGATGCCTTATGAAGTGCGATGTAACCTTATACATACTAATATATATATATATACTGACCTGACATGTTGTGACATAATTGCCTTCCCTTTTCCATTATTTGCATTGCATGTAGAGCCCCGGGGTAATTAGCAGAGGGTTGTTACAGCTTAGTACAGTCGATGTTTCTTAATGCAGAACGTTTCCTCCAGCTATTCACATAAGAGTGTCCAATGTTGTATAACACATCTGTACACAGCAAAAAAAATAAAAAAAAAAATCAAAAATAAAATGCTTGCAATATTTCATATTTTATTTACCACCTCTTGGCTTAGTACATAGTTTATAGTGCACTCATCATCATTATATTATCTATTTGTGAAATGCATTATCATAGCTCCCAACTGTCCCGGATTTCGAGGGACTGTCCCGGATTTGGAACAAAGTCCCTCTTTCCTCCTCATTTGTCCCTCATTTGGGTCTGATCCATAGAGTTGTATATAAAATGCACTTTTTATCTTTCAAAAGTGTTTCCCAGCGCTAAACCTTTCATCCAATTTCTAAACTGCTGCATTTGTAAATTTCAAAAGCCGATATAAAGGAATAGTAGTGGTAAAAAAAAAAGAAAAAAAAAGCACTTGTGGGTTTAAATACTTATTATTTTTGTATAATTCTCCTTTAACCACTTTCGGACCGCCGCGCGCCAATATACGTCAGCACTTTGAAGAGGGATACCGGTATCTTTGTTATGGCAGCAGCTAGCTATCATAACCCTGGTATCCTCTTCTTCAGCCGGTGATCCGGTTTCCGATAATAGTGGTCTATGTGGCGGATTCACCGCAAGATCATTTTTATCCGTGGCGGGATTGGGGCCTCCCGCCGTGCTCCGGTGCCCTCCGCCACTTACCGGAGCCGTTGGCAGCGGCGGAGGCGATCGGATGCTCTTCCTTGCTGGGTATGGAGAGGAATGAGGGGAAGATGGCCCCCACCCGTCTCCATACCCTTGCAGGGCGGAAGCGACGTCATAACGTCACTTCTGCCCATAGCTCTTAAAAGGGCCATTTTTTTTTTTAAATGACAATTTTATTTTATTTTTTATTGCATTTTAGTGTAAATATGAGTTCTGAGGTCTTTTTGACCCCCCAGATCTCATATTTAAGAGGTCCTGTCATGCTTTTTTTCTATTACAAGGGATGTTTACATTCCTTGTAATAGGAATAAAAGTGACACCATTTTTTTTTTTTAAATAAAAAATAAAAGGTAAAATAAATCATTTAAAAAAACGCATACGTGAGTAGCTCCTCGCATATGAAAACGGTGGTCAAACCACACATGTGAGGTATCGCCGCCATCGGTAGAGCGAGAGCAATAATTCCAGCCCTAGACCTCCTCTGTAACTCAAAACATGCAACCTGTAGATTTTTTTAAACGTCGCCTATGGAGATTTTTAAGGGTAAAAGTTTGTCGCCATCCACAAGCGGGCGCAATTTTGAAGCGTGACATGATAGGTATCAATTTACTCACCGTAACATTATCTTTCACAATATAAAAATAAATTGGGCTAACTTTACTGCTGTCTTATTTTTGAATTCAAAAAAGTGTATTTTCTCCAAAAAAAAGTGCGCTTGTAAGACCGCTGCGCAAATACGGTGTGACAGAAAGTATTGCAACGACCGCCATTTTATTCTCTAGGGTGTTAGAAAAACATGTTTGCGGGTTCTAAGTAATTTTCTAGCAAAAAAAAACAAAACAGTTTTTAACTTGTAAACAACAAATCTCAGAAAGAGGCTCGGACCTTAAAGCAGAGGTCCGCCGAAAAAAAAAAATATTGAAAGCCAGCAGCTACAAATACAGCAGCTGTTGACTTTTAATATATGGACACTTACCTGTCCCAGGATCCCGCGATGTCGGCAGCCAAAGCCGATCTGTCCGTCGGCTCTCGGATGCTGCTGCCGCCATCCTCGGTAAGGAAAGTCAGGAAGTGAAGCCGTGCGGCCTGGTGCTACAGTGTGCTCCAGGTTGGGTTTTGTCCGTGTTGCAGGGCGGGTTTGGTGTGTTGAACGGCGGGTTTTGCCTGTGTCTAAGGGCGGGATGCAACACAGACAAAACCCGCCCTGCAACAGTGAGGCACAATCTGACAACTACGGTCTCCCTCCACTGTTTGCATTGGTTTAAATTCTGTCCCTCAAATGGTATCCCCCATCGAAAAATACCTCCTACAATGTGCGCATGCGCTATGGTGACGTCACGCCAGCTGATCGGGAAATCAGCTGGAGTGGCCTTCCGTACTGCGCATGCAAGGGCACTTTTCGACGGAGGGCAATATTCGATAGAACACCGGCTCCAATGATGGGCCGGGCTGCCTCTCCACGTGCTCCTGCCCCACCACATCCCGATGTCCGTGACAGAGGCAGATTTTCTGGATTTTGCCCGGGACATTCTCAGACTGGGACATTGGTCTGATTTCCAGGAATTTCCCAGGCAAATCAGGACTGTTGGCAACTATACAACTACCCTTTCAGTAAAACATTACTTTAAGATTTACTTCAATACTTTAACAAGATTCATTTTGAACTTTCCTCCTGTTAGTTTAAGGTCTTGTCCCCATGTTCTTGATCTTGGTTTCACATTGAAAGCAGTGTATAGAGCCTAGTATACAGTATCTTCAGTGCCACTCATGGGTGAGCAGTTCTCCTGCAAATCCAGACAGGAAACAGGAAGTTCCCGTTTTTCTCTTTCCATTATATAGTATCAATGTTACAGACATGTTACCCAGAAAAGATGTAGCAGATACCCAAAGAAAAAAAAAAAAAAAAGTCCAGCTAGGCAGAAAAATCACCTGACCTTTCACAACTTATTTGAAAGCATAAAGACTTTCTCATTATTTAAAGCACGGCATTTACCATATGTAATCTCAGCATATTCTTTAAGACTTGAAAATGTTAAGTGGAGTGCTAAAAATACTATAATTGCAAAAAAAAAAAATAATAAAAAAAAAATAATAATTCTGGGTAAAGTGTAGGATTTAGTTGTGAATCTGTAGAATAATATATTCAATCTATAAAGCACAGCTGCTGCAGCTGACGCCGAGGCCAGGGGCCAGCAGGAGCCTCCGTCAGACAAAGTGCTTGCACAGCAGAAGCATAAAGGTTCTTTTTATTTTACAGCCGCTAAAGGTGTATGAAAAGAGAACTAAGTAATTGTTTACATAAACAATACATTTAAAGACTTAAAATGCAAATTAAAGGATCAGTCCACCGTAATATTTCTATTTTTTGCTACATACTGGAGTGTTAAAAAGGGGTCTATTTATAAAAACATTTTTACACAGCAATTCAACCTGTGAAAGTGCGTGTACATTTGTTCTCTGTGAATGTTATTAGACTGCTTTTGGTGCTGGGTGAATGTTTTTCTTTGATTTAAAATAGGGAAATACCGCATTTGACCACTAGAGGTCATAGGATCATTAGTAGCCCTCTTGCAATAAAGTTACAGGGATTGTAAAGTCTTGTTTTAAAAAAATAAAATAAAAATAACAAACATGTTATACTTACTGTGACAGACCTAGCCGGGACAGAGGCTTTTTGAGGGGACTGAATGCTAGCCTCTTGCCTACTGATTATGGGCCCTGGCATTTGGGGGAACAGTGCTCTTTGTGAGCTGTATGCCTGGGGACCCTTGAGGTGGTGTTACTTTGGATTCAGGTCCATATCCCCCCAAGACACATAGACTCTGGGAACCCTATATATGCCATATTAGAAATAGTGACTGACTCATACTCTTGGGACACATACTGTTAGATGCTAATGTCATCAACTCCAGCCTCCTGTCTGTCTGTTGTCTTCTATAATGTAAAGGAGTCTAGTCTGGCTTGCCATAGCTTCTAAGAGTATTTCACCCATTGTTGTTTGTGCTAATTAACCTTGCTATTGTATGAAGGAGTTCTGTGTTGATGTTTATAATAACGTATAATCTACTGTGTGAAGCTCAGTGACAAGTATGACCTGTAGTGAAATCCTGTTTAATCATAACAATGCTCAGGAGGGCACGGAGTCACATCGGCTGCTTTAAGGGATTAGTTAATTAGCTCATGTTAATTCTGTTTCTGGTTACAGTTGTATTGTCAGAGTAATATGAGCAGGAGGTAGGAACCTCCTCCTCTTTAACTGTATATATAAGACTTGTATTTTGGTTCTAATAAAAGAGTCCATGTTCAACAAATAAACAAGTATCGTCTTTTTTTGTGCTTGTGAGCGGTTGGAATATCTGAGATCTATATTCAGACTGGGAGGAAGCGGTATACGACAAAAGCACTCAAGCGGAGTGTGGGACGTTTTGTTATACTTACTTACTCTGTGAAATGATTTTGCATTCCTCCTCTTCTCGGGTCCCTCTTCGCTGTTCCTGGCACCTCCCTCCTGTCGAGTGCCCCCCACAGCAAGCAGCTTGCTATGGGGGGGGCACCCCAGCTGAGCCACAGCTCCCTTTGTCCATTCGGACACGGAGCTGCTGTTCGGCCCGCCCCCTCTTTCTTTCCTGATTGGATAACTGACTTTGATTGACAGCCGTGACGCTGCTATGTCTCAGCCAATCAGAAGGGAGAGTCCCGGACCGCCAAGTGACTCGTGGACATCGCTGGACAGAGATGGGGCTCAGGTAAGTGGGGGTTCTGGGGAGGCTGCTACACACAGAAATCTCTTAACCGTAAAGCGGAGCTCCACCCATTTAAAAGTCAGCAGCTACAGAAAGTAGCTAAAGTGTTAAAGTATTAGTGTTTTAATAATCAGACACTCACTTGTCCCGCGGTCCAGCGATGCGGACGAATGAAGCCTCACTCCTCTCCGAGGCGCCGACATTCCAACTATGGGCGCCCGGCTATGGCTTCACAGCCGGGTGCGCACTGTGCATGCGCGAGCCACGCTGCGCGCTGCGAATGGCCGGGCAATCTTCTGGGACCTGTGACGTGTCCCAGAAGATTGCAGGGAGACAGGTAAACTTCCTTCTGGCGCCGCGGAGCCCCAGGGAGAAAGTGGGAGCTGGGTGCCCAATAAAAACTGGGTATCCGCTCCCCCTCCCACCAAAAAAATGACATATCAAATGTGGCATAAAAGAAATACAAACGTGTCTGCGCTAGAATTCAAATATCAAATAAATAGTTGCGGCAAGTAAAAAAAATGACAGATCACTATTCTATTATAAGGCATTAACCCGTACGTGGCTCGCAAGGCTCATCTAGTTTTTCTGTATATCAAATGTGGCATGTCAGGGGGTCACCATCACTTAAAGCGGAAGTTCAATTTTTGGGTGGAACTTCACTTTAATGCATAGAATGCATCAAGATAAAAAACCTTCTGCCTTTACAACTCCTTTAAATGAAAAAAAAAAGTAAAAAAAATAATATAATAAAAAAATAATTAAAACATCTTTTAATGCAACCCATGGCCCGGCACAAACACGCAAATACTTATGTGCATGTAGAGTGTGCACATGTATGTAAACAGAAGTTGCTACATCCATGTGAAGTATTGCCGTAGGGCCATAATTCATGGTTAACTCTAACCTGATAACCTAAAGCAGTGGTCTCCAAACTGCGGCCCGGGGGCCGGATGTGTCCCTTTGCTTGAATTTATCCGGCCCCTGGTGCACTATTTCTCTTACTGACACCAACAACGGCGGCATAATTCTTGCCACTGACACCAACAATAGGGCACTATTCCTCCCACTGAAACCACCAATAGGGGCATAATTCCTTTCACCGACACCAACAATGGGGCATTATTCGTCCCACTGACACCAACAATGAGGCACTATTCGTCCCACTGACACCAACAATGAGGCACTATTCGTCCCACTGACACCAACAATGAGGCACTATTCGTCCCACTGACACCAACAATGAGGCACTATTCGTCCCAATGACACCAACAATGAGGCACTATTCGTCCCAATGACACCAACAATGAGGCACTATTCGTCCCAATGACACCAACAATGAAGCAATATTCGTCCCAATGACATCAATAATGAGGCACTATACTTCAAACCAGTGGTGGCCCACCCATAGAGGGTGCACGGGCGCCGCCTCCCCTATCTATGCATCCGCCCCCCCCGATCTACATATTAGTGGCTCCGGACCATAGATTCCAATGCGGGGGGAGGGTTTGAAGCAGCTGATTAGAGCCGGAGGCTCTAATAGGCTTCAAAAAAGGATGAACTCGGAGCACAGCATTGCACTCCGAGCCCACCCAGTTGTGTAACCGTAGCGAATAAATTTTTCCTATTCTTACACTAAAGTTCCTCCCCGCCAATCAGGAGACAGGTCTGTGAGACCTGTTTCCTGATTGGAAAAATCGTCAGGCGATCCTATTGGATGCCTAGCGCTTTGGCAGAAGACACATGGCGGAGGAAGCTGGAGGAGCGGACACCGGAACCGCTGCGGCCGCTGCCCACACTCCAGGAGAGGACACCACAGTCCCGCCACATGATCGGGTAAATGCCAGGCCAGACCGCCCCTACGGAGGGGGGGGGGGTGTTGTGCATTGCCGCCATGGGGGGGGGGGGAGGGTGTTGTTTGTTTGAAGCCCCCCCCAAAGAAGATCCCACCAGCTGCCACTGCTTCCCACTTACACCAACAATGGGGCCACCAACACCAGTGATGGGCCATTATTTTTCCCACTAAAGATGCGGCATTGTTTACTCCCACTGGCCATAGTCCGGCCCCTTAAAGTGTCTGAAGGGCCGTAAACCGCGCCCCTTGTTTATAAAGTTTGAAGACCCCCGACCTAAAGTATTGTAGAAAATTGGGCAGCGTAGGTTTTTCACCATCTCATGGGAGCACACAATTTTAAAACTTGACATGTTTGGTATCTATTTACTTGACACAACCCCATCTTTTTACATTTTACCCCAACATGTGAGTATTATATTGTGCTTGTGTGCGCCAAAATTCAGTTTGTTGTATTTTCTACTAAAAAAAAAATATGCATTTGATAAGTTGCATAAATGCCGTGTGATCCAAAATTTTGTAACTGCCACCATTTTATTCAACAGGGTATCAGCTTTCCATAAATTGTTGTTTGGGGGGTTTAAGTTTTTTTTCTAGCAAAAAAAAATAAATAAATAATTGGATTTTAACGTATGTGAAAAGCTTAAAATTGTCCCGGATGCAAAGTCTATCGGAAACCATATGTCCACTTTAAACCCAAATGGGTGACAACAAAGCAGCTTGATTTCATTGCAGAATAAAAAGTGTTCAACCTGAGAAAGGATCGAAATCTACTGTCGGGATCAACAGGAAATAGAAATACAATTCTGTGAAAAAGGATCCCCCCCCCCCTTCCTGATTTTGTATTTTTTTTTTGCATATTTGTCTCACCTAAATGATTCAGATCATCAAACAAATTCTAACATTACACAAAGATAACCCGATTAAATAATAGAATACACAAAATCACCGTTCTGCCACAGGGGAAGACGGAGAGCTAAACTAAGCAGAAACACGGATCTCTGTTTTCCCCCCAGTGAAAGCACTTCTCCCACAGTTCGAAAGAACCCCCTAGGGACACACTTAACCCTGTCACTGCCCCTGATGTTAACCCCTTCCCTGACAGTGTCATTAGTACAGTGACAGTGCTTTTTTTTTTTTTAGCACTGATCACTCTATTAGTGTCACTGGTCCCCAAAATGTCAGTTCGGTGTCCGATTTGTCCGTCGCAATGTTGCAGCCCTGCTAAAAAAAAAAAAAAAAAAAAAAAAAAAAAAAAAAAAAAAAAAAAAAAAAAAAAAAAATCGCTGATTGCCGCCATTACTAGTAAAAAATAAACGAAAATTCCATAAATTGATCCCGTAGTTTTTAGACGCGATAACTTTTGCGCAAACCAATCAATATATGCTTATTGGGATTTTTAACATTTTTTTTACCAAAAATATGCAGCAGGGTGGAACGCCGCTTTATATCCGATTGAGATGCTGTGGCCTGACCTTAACCAATTCAATACTGGGCACGTCCCCCCCTTCCCGCCCAGGACAATTTTCAGCTCTCAGCGTTGTCGCACTTTGAATGAGAATTGCGCGGTCATGCTACACTGTACCCAAACTAAATCTTTATCATTTTCTTCCCACAAATAGAGCTTTCTTTTGGTGGGATTTGATCACTTCTGGGGTTTTTATTTTTTGCTAAACAAACTAAAAAAGACCCAAATTTTTGAAAAAAAAAAAAGTTTTTCTTTGTTTCTGATATAAAATTTTGTTTTCTCCTTCACTGACGGGCACGGACGAGGCAGCACTGATAAGTTGGTACTGATGGGCACTGATGAGGAGGCACTAATGGGCACCGATAAGCGGCACTGATGAGAGGGCACTAATGGGCACCGATAAGCGGCACTGATGGGCACTGATGAGGAGGCACTAATGTGCAGCACTGATGGGCATCTATAAGCGGCACTGATATGCAGCACTGATGGGCACCGATAGGCGGCACTGATGAGGAGGCACTAATGTGCAGCACTGATGGGCACCGATAGGCGGCATTGATGTGCAGCACTGATGGGCACCGATAGGTGGCACTGATGTGCAGCATTGATGGGCACGGATAGGCGGCACTGATGAGGAGACACTAATATGCAGCACTGATGGGCACCGATAGGCGGCACTAATATGCAGCACTGACGGGCACTGACCAGGTGGCACTGATGGGTTACCACTGATATGCAGCACTGATGATGAGGTACTGACAGCCTTTACTGATGGGCACTGACTGGCAGCTGATGGGCAGCGTATGGCAGATGTGATGGACACCTCTGATGGGGGCTGAGCTGATAATCAATGCACTAATAATTATCAGCATAGACCCCAGCCCCCCCCCCCATGACAGGAGAGCCGCCGATTGGCTCTCCCTGTCAGCGCGAACCGAGGAAAGTGGTTTACCGGCACGTCCTGGTTACACGCTATGATTTCGTCACAGCTGATCACGTGCTCTTTACCTAGATTGGAGTTGTGGTGTGGCCAACTGACACACCACACCACCGATCGCCGCGCACGATCGCGGCTTATCCTGCTGGACACCACGACGTCCAGTCATGATAACGCAACCACCGCCCGGCCGTCATTCTGCTATAGGCCGGGCGGGAAGTGGTTAAAGGCTTTTTTTTTTCTAAATTCCAGTGTCCCTCTGTACCAATATACCATTAATGTACCTCTGTTGCAAAAGAATACGAGATTTCTTGAATTTGGAGAAGAAGGCCTTACCTGAGCCATTGCGATATTTCCTAGAACGTTTCATCACTTGCTGGTATGTAGACATCAGACAAGAGAAGCCATAAGACACAGGAAGGGATTTCATTATCTGACCTCATTAGCGCACACCTGTGACTGCCTCCCCCCCTTCCAGCAGATCACAACCACCCACCTCCATCCAGGTGTACGGTTTTCCAACACAATTAACCAGAGATCATTGTTCTCACTAATGCTGGCCATACACTATACGAAAAATCGGCCGAAAAATCGTTCGTATGGACACTTCGTTCGTTTTTCGGCAAGTTAGTGGGTACAAATCGATAATCGTTTGTGACGTTTTTGTGGAAAAAAAACGAACGGCATGTTTGGAAAATTTCTGCCGAACGTACGATAAATTGCAAGGTTAATGTGTTTCCCGTCCGAACTGCCTGCACTAGGTATATGTAAAAAAACGAACACAAAATTATTTATTCATGTCCACTGAACAGATTATCGGTCATTATATGATGGCACGATCGTTTGCGGTCACGGTCGAACGTTCGTTTTTCGAAAAGGGGTTCGGCCGATTTTCTGTATAGTGTATGGCCAGCATTAGGCCCCTTTTACACTGGGGCGTTTTTTAGGCATTTTTCAGGCGCTTTAACGTTAAATAAAGCGCCTGAAAAGCGCCTCATCGGCAATCCCAAAGTGAAAGCCCGAGTGCTTTCACACTGAGACCCGTTTTACACTGGGACGTTTTTCAGGCGCTTTAGTGGTAAAAAGAAGCCCTTGTAAAGCGTCTGAAAGAAGCCTCATCTGCAATCCCAATGAGAAAGCCCGAGCGCTTTCACACTGGGGCGCTGCGCTGGCTGGGCGTCAAAAAAAGTCCGGCAAGCAGCTTCTTTGCAACGCTTTCGTGTTTTTGCCACCGCGCTGGGTGCGCTGATGGCCCGAGCCCTTTCACACTGCCAGCGCCCGAAAAACGCCTGAAAAACGCCCCAGTGTGAAAGGGGTCCTAAGCGGCGCTTTACCAGCGTTTTTCGGGCGCCGGCAGTGTGAAAGGGCTCGGGCCATCAGTGCACCCAGCCCGGTGGCAAAAACACGAAAGCGTTGCAAAGAAGCTGCTTGCAGGACTTTTTTTGACACCCTGCCAGCGCAGCGCCCCGGTGTGAAAGCACCCGGGCTTTCACACTGAGATTGCAGATGAGGCTTCTTTCAGGCGCTTTTTTTTAACGCTAAGGCGCCTGAAAAACGCCCCAGTGTGAAAGGGGTCTAAATACACAGGCATCAATTTTTATTTCTTAATTTCATCTTGCATAGATCGTTCATTTGGTATTTCGGCGTGTGCAGGAGATGAAAGATTTGTGTGGATAGAGCTATTGATTGTATGTTATGATCTATGTAAACAAGGCCGAGCTCCGTCCTGTCAGGGAAGAAGTGATGGATTTTCTCTTAGGAAAAACACTACACACAGTACTCATAAACACCGGCTAGGCACACACTTAACCCTTTGATCGCCCCTGATGTTGACCCCCTTCCCAGTCAGTGTCATTAGTACAGTGACAGTGCATATTTTTTTAGCACTGATCACTGTATTAGTGTCACTGGTTCCCACAAAGTGTCAGTTAGGCTACTTTCACACTGAGGCGTGCGGGCGCTGGCGGTACAGCGGAGCTAAATATAGCACCGCTTTACCGTCGTTTTAGCGGTGCTAGCGGGGGGTGGTTTTAACCCCCCCGCTAGCGGCCGAAAAAGGGTTAAAACCGCCCGCAAAACGCTGCAGGTTTGCAGCGCTGCCCCATTGTTTTTAATGGGAAGGGGCGCTTTAGGATCGGTAAATACACCGCTCCTACAGCGCTCCAAAGATGCGGCTTGCAGGACTTTTTAGACCGCCCTGCAAGCGCACCGCCCGCCCCCAGTGTGAAAGCTCTCGGGGCTTTCACGTTGGAGTGCATTGAGCGGCTCTTTCGGGGCGCTTTGCAGGCGCTATTTTTAGCACTTTAGCGCCTGCAAAGCGCCTCAGTGTGAAAGGAGCTTTAGTGTCAGATTGTCCTCCTCAATATTGCAGTCCCGCTATAAGTCGCCGATCGCCGCCATTAATAGTATAAAAAAAAACAATTCCAGTACAGTATGTATCCCATAGTTTGTAGACGCTATAAACAATCAATATACGCTTATTGGGATTTTTTTAACTCAAAAATATGTAGAAGAATACATATTGGCCTAAATTGATGAAGGAATTCGATTTTTTTACATTTTTTTTATTGGATAAGTTTTATAGCAGAAAGTAAAAAATATTGTTTTTTTTTTGTTTGTTTTTTTCCAAAATTGTCGCTCTTTTTTTTTTGTTTATAACACAAAAAAATAAAAACCGCAGAGGTGATCAAATACCACCAAAAGAAGCTCTATTTGTAGGGAAAAAAAAGGACGTCAATTTTATTTGAGTACAACATCGCACCGCACGGCCGTATTGCAAAAAATCAAAGTACAAATACCATACTGGTGACCCTACATAGGGAACAAACTTTTCTGTGAAAGGGAAATTAACAAGACTTGTGACCATTCAATAAAATTAGAAGAAAAGAGGTTTAACCTTAAACTACGTAGAGGGTTCTTTACTGTAAGAGCGGCAAGAATGTGGAATTCCCTTCCACAGGCGGTGGTCTCAGCGGGGAGCATTGATTGATTAAAAAAACTATTAGATAAGCACCTGAACGACCGCAACATACAGGGATATACAATGTAATACTGACATATAATAACACACCATGGGTTGAACTGGATGGACTGGCATCTTTTTTCAACCTCACCTACTATGTAAAATTGCAGGGATTTTAACACACTTTGCAGCAGACTCCTACCTTTTGTTGCTCCGTTTGTCCCATTAGGATACTGGTTCTAAATGGGAGTGACTAATTCATTTTAAACAGCTGGTGCACTTGGAGTACTCTGATGAGAAAAGCTGCAGTGTCTGTATCCCCTTAGAAGCGATTAACCCTTCCGGAGTATTCCACCAAAAATTGCACTTTTGTTGCAGAGGATGCAAAAAACCGCACTTAAAACTTGTCATAGTGCAACATTCTTTACACAAGCAGGAAATGACATTTCTAGGGAAGTTCTGTAGACCCTCTGTGTACTGAAAACCTCCAGGCGGCCATATTGCACCCAATTCTACAGAAAATGACAGCGCCTGCAGTTTAAAAAGGAAAGGTCATTTTTTTTATAACGTTAACCGGTTCCCGACCGGCTCACGCGGATGTACTGCGGCAGAATGGCTCCCCTGGTCGAAACCCCATATGGGTACGTCCTTCTGCTTTTTTGGCCACCAGAGGGCACGTGCGCCCGCTGCACGGCGGGGGACCCGATGCGCATGGCGATGGGCGCGATCTCGTGCACACAAATCCATGTGCTGTCAGTGAAGAGGAAACATATAGTTTGTTCCTACTAAGTAAGAAAAACTATCTGTCTCCTCTCCTAGTCACTCCCATCCCCACACAGTTAGAACACACAGAGGGAACACACAGTTAACCCTTTGATCGCCCCCTAGTGTTAACCCCTTCACTGCCAGTGACATTTACAGTGGGGACAGAAAGTATTCAGACCCCCTTAAATTTTTCACTCTTTGTTATATTGCAGCCATTTGCTAAAATCATTTAAATTCATTTATTTTCCTCATTAATGTACAAACAGCACCCCATATTGTACACACAGCACCCCATATTGTACACACAGCACCCCATATTGTACACACAGCACCCCATATTGTACACACAGCACCCCATATTGACAGAAAAACACAGAATTGTTGACATTTTTGCAGATTTATTAAAAAAGAAAAACTGAAATATCACATGGTCCTAAGTATTCAGACCCTTTGCTGTGACACTCATATATGTAACTCAGGTGCTGTCCATTTCTCCTGATCATCCTTTTTTTTAATCCAGAAAAAAAATTCTTTATTGAAAATTAACAGCATACAGTCCAGAGATTCATAAGCTTTACAATTACGATATGGTATAACACCCCCCGTTCCCTGGGAGCCCAGCCACAAATATGCAAAATAATATAACATAACATGCCATTCTCCCCTAGACACACCACATTCAAGATACCCTGCATAACTTCCAATACATCTGTATTTAAATGTATGTTCTGTCAGGTTATTAGGGTGTGGGGTCTCTCAGCCCGCATTGAGTCTCAGGAGTCTATCCATGACCAGGTCCTCCGGGGCCAATCCCGGAGTTCCCAGCCACGGCTCCCACAATTTTTCAAATTTGGCAGCACATCCCCTATGCTGGTATATGATTTTCTCCATCCTTAGCGTATTACCCACTGCTGTAATCCACTCCTTAACTGTAGGGGGCGACTCAGACTTCCAATGTATCATAATCAATTTACGGGCCATGAAAAGGGTCCGTGTGAGGGCTTCTCTAATATGTGTATCCCATTCTAATTCGTCCAATAGGTTCAGAATACACTGTCTAGGGTCCAGAGGAATCTGTACCCCAAACACTGCAGACAGAACCTCTATCACCCCCCTCCAATACACATGGAGTTTGGGACAGCGCCAAAGCATATGTATTAACTCACCATGATCCCTCTTACACCTAGTACATAGCGGGGAGGGCGTCAGTCCCATAGCATGGAGTCTATGGGGCGTGTAATATACTCTCAGAAGTGTGTATAGTTGGGTCAACCTTTGTGTCACATTTAGGGAACAGATAGCCACTGATTGCAGGGCTTCCTCCCACTGATCGTCATCTAGGGGCCCTATGTCTGTTTCCCACTTTCTTTTGACCGTAAGGGGGTGTTTGGAATGGTATTGAGTAGATAATGTGCCATAGCATTGGGAAATAAATCCCTTAGAGACCTCTGCAATTCTAAGTTGGGAAAGAATGGGATTAGGGTCCATACGCCACTCAGTGGTCTTAGATTGGGCTATAAATGCGTGTCTGAGTTGCATATAGTAGAACTTCATATGTTGAGGTAACCCGTATTTCTCTTTCAAATTTTCCCAGGACACCAGTTTCCCATTACTTATAATTTGAGCCAGGTAGAAGATACCATGTCCCTTCCACTTGTCTGTGTGCTGCAATTTGGCTAGCTCCGGGTAGGTCCCATTTGCCCAAATCGGGCTAAACTCAGTGAAACCCGTGACCCCCTGCAAATAATTGACCTTATTCCATACTTTTTGTATAGGACTGTATGTGGGGAAGGTTTTTTGAGGTTTACCAAAGGCCAATGCCTCAAGAGCAGTCGGGACTGATCGCCCACCCACTGCATGGAGCATAATAGCCTCGGAAGCACTGGGGGATCTGTCGCCCACTACACCCTCCATGGCCATAATACCTATCAAGTGTTGCATCTGGGACGCCAGATAGTACAACCATGGATTCGGGAGAGCAAGGCCACCTTCGTCCTTAGGGCGCTGTAAGTGTTCTAGTTTTATCCTCGGGGGCTTATTTTTCCAGATAAGTTCACGGAATATGGTGTTGACTATCCTAAAGATCTTCAGTGGGATCACTATTGGGGAATTATGTAGCATGTATAGCAGTTGGGGCATCAGAATCATTTTGATTAGATTCACTCTGCCCGCAACCGACATACACAGGGCGTTCCATGTCTTGACCCGCTGTCGAAACCTGGCCAAAAGTGGGGAAATGTTGAGTTGACCGTAATCCCTAATTTGGGGTGTAATCCATATCCCCAGGTATTTGAAGGAATGGGTAACGGGAATTTCTCCTGCTCTCTCACCGTCTTGGACTGTGGCACCGTCTAGGGGCATCAAAGCAGATTTGGCCCAGTTTATCTTCAGACCTGAAAATTCCCCAAACCGAATCACTGTGTCCATCGTGTTCCTCAGGGATTGCTCCATATCACCCAACAATATCATGGTGTCATCCGCATAGAGCATCACTTTCTCCTGTCTATCTTCATAGCAGAAGCCTGTGATACCCTTGTGATTTCTAATTTTAATTGCTAGGGGCTCTATCGCCAGGGCAAACAGCAGGGGGGATAAAGGGCACCCCTGCCGCGTGCCCCGGCCCAAAGCAAACGACAGCGACATTCTACCTGCCTCCCTTATGGCAGCCCGAGGGCAGTGATACAGCAAACGTACCCAGGTGATATATGTGTCCCCAAAGCCAAATCGCCTCAGAACCTCCCAAAGATAAGGCCACTCCACACTATCAAAGGCTTTCATAGTGTCTAGTGACAAAAGAGCCCTTGATCCCATGTTGTCAGTCTGCGTCTGCATATTAAGAAATAGCCTTCTCAAGTTTATCGCCGTGGATTTATTAGGCATAAATCCCGCCTGATCTGGATGTATCACTGAAGTGATCACCTTATTTAGTCTAAGAGCTAGTACTTTGGCCAGGATTTTAATGTCTGACTGGAGTAACGATATCGGTCTATAGGATGCTGGATCTACGGGATCTTTACCTGGTTTAAAAATCAGCACAATATGGGCTTGCGACATAGATGGTGGAAGGGCAGACTGGTCTCTGGCCGCGTTAAACATTGCCAAGAGCTTGGGCAACAATACTCCTGATCATCCTTGAGATGGTTCTACACCTTCATTTGAGTCCAGCTGTGTTTGATTATACTGATTGGACTTGATTAGGAAAGCCATACACCTGTCTATATAAGACCTTACAGCTCACAGTGCATGTCAGAGCAAATGAGAATCATGAGGTCAAAGGAACTGCCTGAAGAGCTCAGAGACAGAATTGTGGCAAGGCACAGATCTGGCCAAGGTTACAAACAAATTCTGCTGCACTTAAGGTTCCTAAGAGCACAGTGGCCTCCATAATCCTTAAATGGAAGACGTTTGGGACGACCAGAACCCTTCCTAGAGCTGGCCGTCCAGGCCAAACTGAGCTATCGGGGGAGAAGAGCCTTGGTGAGAGAGGTAAAGAAAAACCCAAAGATCACTGTGGCTGAGCTCCAGAGATGCAGTCGGGAGATGGGAGAAAGTTGTAGAAAGTCAACCATCACTGCAGCCCTCCACCAGTCGAGGCTTTATGGCAGAGCGACCCGATGGAAGCCTCTCCTCAGTGCAAGACACATGAAAGCCTGCATGGAGTTTGCTAAAAAAAACACCTGAAGGACTCCAAGATGGTGAGAAATACGATTCTCTGGTCTGATGAGACCAAGATAGAACTTTTTGGCCTTAATTCTAAGCGATATGTGTGGAGAAAACCAGGCACTGCTCATCACCTGTCCAATACAGTCCCAGCAGTGAAGCATGGTGGTGGCAGCATCATGCTGCGGGGGTGTTTTTCAGCTGCAGGGACAGGACGACTGGTTGCAATCGAGGGAAAGATGAATGCGGCCAAGTACAGGGATAACCTAGACCCAAACCTTCTCCAGAGTGCTCAGGACCTCAGACTGGGCCGAAGGTTTACCTTCCAACAAGACAATGACCCTAAGCACACAGCTAAAATAACAAAGGAGTGGCTTCACAACAACTCCGTGACTGTTCTTGAATGGCCCAGCCAGAGCCCTGACTTAAACCCAATTGAGCATCTCTGTAGAGACCTAAAAATGGCCGTCCACCAACGTTTACCATCCAACCTGACAGAACTGGAGAGGATCTGCAAGGAGGAATGGCAGAGGATCCCCAAATCCAGGTGTGAAAAACTTGTTGCATCTTTCCCAAAAAGACTCATGGCTGTATCAAAAGGGGGCTTCTACTAAATACTGAGCAAAGGGTCTGAATACTTAGGACCATGTGATATTTCAGCTTTTCTTTTTTAATAAATCTGCAAAAATGTCAACAATTCTGTGTTTTTCTGTCAATATGGGGTGCTGTGTGTACAATATGGGGTGCTGTGTGTACAATATGGGGTGCTGTGTGTACAATATGGGGTACAATATGGGGTGCTGTGTGTACAGTAATGAGGAAAGAAATGAACTTAAATGATTTTAGCAAATGGCTGCAATATAACAAAGAGTGAAAAATTTAAGGGGGTCTGAATACTTTCTGTCCCCACTGTACACAGTAATCAGTGCATATTTATAGCACTGATTGCTGTATAATTGTCAATGGTCCCAAAAATGTGTCAAAAGTGTCCGATCTGTCCATCGCAATGTCGTAGTACCGCAAAAAAAAACGCAGATCGCCGCCATTACTATTAAAAAAATTATAATAAAAATGCCATAAATCTTTTCCATAGTTTGAAGACACTATAACTTTTGCGCAAATAAATCAATATACGCTTATTGAGATTTTTTTTTACTAAAAATATGTAAAGAAAACATATTGGCCTAAACTGATGAAGAAATTTGTTTTTTGTTTTTTTTTTAATTTGGGGGATATTTATTATAGCAAAAAGTAGAAAATGTTTTTTTTTTCAAAATTGACGTGTTTTTTTTTTTTGTTTATAGTGCAAAAAAATAAAAACTGCAGAGGTGATCAAATGCCACCAAAAGAAAGCTCTCAAAGGACGCAAATTTTGTTTGGGTACAGCGTGGAACGACCGCGCAATTGTCAGTTAAAGCGACGCAGTGCCGAATTGTAAAAAGTGTTCTGGTCAGGAAGCGGGTAAAATCTTCCGGGACTGAAGCGGTTAAAGAGTAACTCCACTTTTGTTGACGAAAAAAAATGTCCCTCTGGGTGATCTCTGTACATTACAAGGATGTTAACAAGCTTTGTTGAACATTCCTCCCTTTTGGTATTCTGAAGGAATAGCTGTTTGTTTCTCGGTGTCCATGTGTAGAGTGAATCTAAAGGGAGTGCTTTATAACTATCAATCAGCTGCTGCATCTGAAGGGTTTGAATGAGGAAAGTGGCAAGGTCTGCATCCCTTTAGATGTGATTTCTCTTTGGGAGTATCTCACCAAAAATGCATTTTTTTGTAGCAGGGGATGCCCAAAATCTGACTTGTATCTCAGTGCAGACTTCTGGGAAAATCAGTGAGCCAATCACAGAAGCAGGAAATGACTTGTATGGGGGGGTGTTCTGTATACCATCTGTGTACAGAACGCCTCTAGGTGGCCATATTGCATT
This sequence comes from Lithobates septentrionalis, assembly GCA_037952835.1. Lineage (NCBI taxonomy): Eukaryota > Metazoa > Chordata > Amphibia > Anura > Ranidae > Lithobates > Lithobates septentrionalis. The sequence goes on from JBBDGP010003609.1 coordinate 468,493, forward strand.
TTACAGAAAATACAGCGTCTGCAGGATAAAAAGGACAGGGAATTTTTTTAAAAAGAACATTCAATGACACTATGACTTGTGTACCAATTGTATATGCTATATTATTATTATTATTTTTTATTTGCTATTATTTTTCCCACCAAAGTACCCTTTAAAGTACCATATTGCCAGTGTTGCCATTGCATTTGCTACATTTACTTTTTTTTGTTTTTCCCATTATATTTTTTTCCCACGAATGTTAAGTTACCCATTAAAGTAGACCTTCACTAATTGTTTGTGTCTAGATGCAACCCCCTCCTTCTACCACAATGGGATAATTTTGTATTATTTATTATTATTTTTGCACGATATAGCGCCAACAGTTTACGTAGCGCTTTACACTTTTATATATTTTTTAATTTATTTTTTTGCTGCGGGGCAGCACTTTTGTCTTTCTCACCCAGGCCAGAATTACACTGATCCACATGTGCGAAGACGTGCTAAAGGTCACTGAAGAACCCAGCAGAGGCCCTCGGGGGCGGGTGCATCTGTGCAGGAAAACGACACGACTAAGAAAGAACAGAATTTTGTACCTCCCCAATTCCCTGTACCTTCCTAATCATGCGATGTTAATGCACCCATGCATGCACAGGGCTTTATCAGGTCCTGAAGGGCGGGCAGTTCACTTCAGCATGTTTGCTCATGCGCTGGAGCATCAAAGATGGTGGCGCATACATAGATCTGCCACAGAGCTCTGTCAGGATCCCGAAGGACGGGCAGATTGATTTGGCATGTTTGCTCATGCGCCGGACCATTAAAGATGGTGGCGCATACATAGATCTGCCACAGGACTCTCTCAGGTCCTGAAGGTCGGGCAGTTCGCTTCGGCATGTTTGCTCATGCGCTGGACCATCAAAGATGGTGGCGCATACATAGAGCTCTGTGGCAGAGCTGTCAGGATCCTGAAGGACAGGCAGATTGATTTGGCATGCTTGCTCATGCACTGGCTGGACCATTAAAGATGGTGGCGCATACATAGACCTGCCACTGGGTTCTGTCAGGTCCTGAAGGGCAGGCAGTTCGCTTCGGCATGTTTACTTATGTGCTGAACCATCAAAAATGGCGGTGAATACATAGATCTGCCACAGGACTCTCTCAGGTCCTGAAGGGCGGGCAGATCGCTTCGGCATGTTTGCTCATGCGCTGGACCATCAAAGATGGTGGCGCACACATAGATCTGCCACAGAGCTCTGTCAGGATCCCAAAGGACAGGCAGATTGATTTGGCATGTTTGCTCATGTGCTGGACCATCAAAAATGGCGGTGAATACATAGATCTGCCACAGGACTCTCATAGGTCCTGAAGGGCGGGCAGTTCGCTTCGGCATGTTTGCTCATGCGCTGGACCATCAAAGATGGTGGCGCATACATAGATTTGTCACAGGACCTTCTCAGGTCCTGAAGGGTGGGCAGTTCACTTCAGCATGTTTGCTCATGTGCTGGACCATCAAAGATGGTGGCGCATACATAGAGCTGCCACAGAGCTCTGTCAGGATCCCGAAGGACAGGCAGATTGATTTGGCATGTTTACTCATGTGCTGGACCATCAAAAATGGCGGTGAATACATAGATCTGCCACAGGACTATCTCCGGTCCTGAAGGGCGGGCAGTTCGCTTCGGCACGTTTGCTCATGCGCTGGACCATCAAAGATGGTGGCGCATACATAGATCTGCCACAGGACCTTCTCAGGTCCTGAAGGGCGGGCAGTTCGCTTTGGCATGTTTGCTCATGCGCCGGACCATCAAAGAGGGTGGCGCATACATAGAGCTGCCACTGGGCTCTCTCAGGTCCTGAAGGGCGGGGGCAGATCGCTTAGACCATCAAAGATCGTGGCACCAAGTAAGGGGCCTAACATTCCTCCTTAACCCCTTCTCACCGGCCCTAGAATCTCTTTAAAAGCTTCTGAATGCCCTGGGGGTGGTGGGAAGGATTGGCGATCACTGTGACATTGGTCACATGATCAGGAGCTGGTCCCACCAGCTATAAATCATTAGTGGAGCGCTGTCATTGACAGATCAGTGTCTGAGCTGGGAGAGCGCAGTGAGCGCGTTCTCCACGCAAAAACATTGGCCGCCCAGCGACGTGTTTGTGCGGTGTGTGGGGGGCGTTAAAGCCCCTACCCTTTCGCTGCTGCAGATGAGTGTTACACGGGCGGCAATAGGTCAAACTACACTTTTGTCCAAGTTGCATGGCTGGGAAGGGGTTAAACATCTAGGGTGATCAAAGGGTTAAATGTGTGCCTAGCCAGGCACACATGGTGGTGGAAGCTGGTCAGCATTGATGGGAAGATGGATGGAGCCAAATACAGGGCAATCTTAGAAGAAAACCTGTTATGCCGCGTACACACGAGCGGACTTTACGGCGGACTTTGCCCGGCGGATTTTTCGACGTACTTTACGACGGACTTTCTGAATGAACGGACTTGCCTACACACAATCCACCAAAGTCCGTCGAATTCGTACGTGATGACGTACGACCGGACTAAAACAAGGAAGTTCATAGCCAGTAGCCAATAGCTGCCCTAGCGTGGCTTTTTAGTCCGTCGAACTAGCATACAGACGGCGGACTTTTCGACCGGACTCGATTTCAACGGATAAATTTTAAACAAGTTTCAAATCTAAGTCCGTCCAACTTTTGAGAAAACAAAGTCCGCTGGAGCCCACACACATCGAATTGTCCGACGAAATCCAGTCCGCCGGGCAAAGTCCGCCGTAAAGTCCGCTCGTGTGTACGCGGCATTAGAGTCTGCAAAAGACTTGAGACTGGGGCGGAGGTTCACCTTCCAGCAGGACAACGACCCTAAACATACAGCCAGAGCTACAATGGAATGGTTTAGATCAAAGCATATTCATGTGTTAGAATGGCCCAGTCACAGTCCAGACCTAAATCACATTGAGAATCTGTGGCAAGACTTGAAAATTGCTGTTCACAGACGCTCTCCATCCAATCTGACAGAGCTTGAGATATTTTGCAAAGAAGAACGGGCAAAAACGTCCCTCTCTAGATGTGCAAAGCTGGTAGAGACATCCCCAAAAAGACTTGCAGCTGTAATTGCAGAGAAAGGGGGTCCTACAAAGTATTGACTCGGGGGGCGCCATACAAATGCACCCCCCACACTTTTCACATATTTATTTGTAAAAAAATTTGAAAACCATTTATCATTTTTCTTCCACTTCACAATTATTTGCCACTTTGTGTTGGTCTATCACATAAAATCCCAATAAAATACATTGACGTTTTTGGTTGTAACATGACAACATGTGGAAAATTTCAAGGGGTATGAATACTTTTTCAAGGCACTGTATACATGATTCTGCCCTGTAGCAGTAAATCTGTTATAGGTCGGTGGGCAAGTGGTTAAGTTGCAATGGGCAGCGGACGGGGGTGTTTACATGCTGTAGTCGGATCTGCAGAAAAGTCTTTGTTTTGTACCCGCAGCAAAGTCTACCCGAAAATGGAGTGGTTGGCAGGCAGCACAGCCCGTCCAACACGACATGGATGCATTAAGGCAAAAGGGGAAATGCCCCAAACGTGTGCAGTGCACGTGGCTGCAGCACATTTGCTGTCAAAAATGGGGTTAAAACGTGCGGTGAGGAGGCGTTACATCACTGCCTCACCTCCTGTCGGTAGCCTCTGAAGTGCGATCCAAAAGCGGATCACGCACATCTAAATCTTCACTTAGAATGTAAGAAAGAAAATTCCTGGGGAAGGAAGGCCGAGGTGCTGCAAACCAATGAGCAATTGTTGATTCTATCTCACAGCTACTCGTCAATAAATGAAACGCACTTCTGTCTCGGATCCTTTCATCTTCTCTCCGCTCGTCACCGGCTGAGTATTCGCCTTTAGAAAGATACATAAAATATGCTCAAAACGCGTAAAAGTTTTTATCTTGTGGGATCAAAATTTTAAAAAAAAGACAGCGAAGAAAGCACATGACTATCATACACGATTGAGAACAAAAGTCAAGTTGTTTGCAACATCAGATATTTATGTGCATTTATTGGGCTGCCTAACATGTGACAATGGTACCAAGGACGTGCACACTGGTCACATGATCGCCAATCTTTCCCAGAGACTGTGTGACCCCCATGTCTCCAGGGCTCCTGTACCTCCAGTGACTCTGTGACCCCCATGTCTCCAGTGATGCCAGGTCTCCTCTACCTCCAGAGATTGTGTGACCTCTGCACACTCCTGTGACCCACATGTCTCCAGTGACCCCTGTGCCCTTCTGTGTCTTCGGTGACCCCAGAGCTCCTATACCTCCAGAGACTCTGTGACCCCCATGTCTCCAGTGACCCCAGAGCTCCTGTACCTCCAGAGACTCTGTGACCCCCATGTCTCCTATACCTCCAGAGACTCTGTGACCCCCTGGGATTCCCATCTCTCCAGTGACCCAGGCCTCCTGTACCTCCAGAGACTCTGTGACCCCCATGTCTCCTGTACCCCCAGAGACTCTGTGACCCCCATGTCTCCAGTGACCCCAGGCCTCCTGTACCTCCAGAGACTCTGTGACCCCCATGTCTCCAGTGACCCCATGTCTCCAGTGACCCCAGGTCTCCTGTACCTCCAGAGACTCTGTGACCCCCATGTCTCCTGTACCCCCAGATACTCTGTGACCCCCATGTCTCCAGTGACCCCAGAGCTCCTGTACCTCCAGAGCTCCTGTACCTCCAGAGACTCTGTGACCCCCTGGGATTCCCATCTCTCCAGTGACCCAGGCCTCCTGTACCTCCAGAGACTCTGTGACCCCCATGTCTCCTGTACCCCCAGAGACTCTGTGACCCCCATGTCTCCAGTGACCCCAGGTCTCCTGTACCTCCAGAGACTCTGTGACCCCCATGTCTCCTGTACCCCCAGATACTCTGTGACCCCCATGTCTCCAGTGACCCCAGAGCTCCTGTACCTCCAGAGCTCCTGTACCTCCAGAGACTCTGTGACCCCCTGTGATTCCCACGTCTCCAGGGCTCCTGTACCTCCAGAAACCCTGTGACCCCCCCCCCCCATGTCTCCAGTGATGCCAGGTCTCCTGTACCTCCAGAGATTGTGTGACCTCTGCACACTCCTGTAACCCACATGTCTCCAGTGACCCCAGGACTCCCGTGCCTCCAGAGACTGTGATTCTCATGCCTCCAGAGACTGTGTGACCCCTGTGCACTTCTGTAACCCAGAGCTCCTGTACCTCCACAGATTCCTGTACCTCCAGGAACTCTGTGGCCCCCATGTCTCCAGTGACCCATGTGCACTCCCTATGTCTCCAGTGATCCCAGGGATCTCGTACCTCCAGGAACTCTGTGACCCTCATGTCTCCAGTGACCCGTGTGCACTCCTGTGTCTCCAGTGACCCGTGTGCACTCCTGTGTCTCCAGTGACCCGTGCGCACTCCTGTGTCTCCAGTGACCCGTGTGCACTCCTGTGTCTCCAGTGACCCGTGCGCACTCCTGTGTCTCCAGTGACCCATGCGCACTCCTGTGTCTCCAGTGACCCGTGCGCACTTCTGTGTCTCCAGTGACCCGTGCGCACTCCTGTGTCTCCAGTGACCCGTGTGCACTCCTGTGTCTCCAGTGACCTGTGTGCACTCCTGTGTCTCCAGTGACCCGTGCGCACTCCTGTGTCTCCAGTGACCCGTGCGCACTCCTGTGTCTCCAGTGACCCATGCGCACTCCTGTGTCTCCAGTGACCCGTGCGCACTCCTGTGTCTCCAGTGACCCCAGGGATCTCGTAACTCCAGGAACTCTTTGACCCCCATGTCTCCAGTGGCCCGTGTGCACTCCTGTGTCTCCAGTGACCCGTGTGCACTTCTGTGTCTCCAGTGACCCGTGTGCACTCCTGTGTCTCCAGTGACCCGTGTGCACTCCTGTGTCTCCAGTGACCCGTGTGCACTCCTGTGTCTCCAGTGACCCGTGTGCACTCCTGTGTCTCCAGTGACCCCAGGGATCTCGTAACTCCAGGAACTCTTTGACCCCCATGTCTCCAGTGACCCGTGTGCACTCCTGTGTCTCCAGTGACCCATGTGCACTCCTGTGTCTCCAGTGACCTGTGTGCACCGCCGTGTCTCCAGTGACCCGTGTGCACTTCTGTGTCTCCAGTGACCCGTGTGCACTTCTGTGTCTCCAGTGACCCATGTGCGCCCCTGTGTCTCCAGTGACCCGTGTGCGGCCTTGTGTCTCCAGTGACCCGTGTGCACTCCTGTGTCTCCAGTGACCCGTGTGCGCCCCTGTGTCTCCAGTGACCCGTGTGCGCCCCTGTGTCTCCAGTGACCCGTGTGCGCCCCTGTGTCTCCAGTGACCCGTGTGCGCCCCTGTGTCTCCAGTGACCCGTGTGCGCCCCTGTGTCTCCAGTGACCCGTGTACGCCCCTGTGTCTCCAGTGACCCGTGTGCACTTCTGTGTCTCCAGTGACCCGTGTGCGCCCCTGTGTCTCCAGTGACCCGTGTGCGCCCCTGTGTCTCCAGTGACCCGTGTACGCCCCTGTGTCTCCAGTGACCCGTGTGCGCCCCTGTGTCTCCAGTGACCCGTGTGCGCCCCTGTGTCTCCAGTGACCCGTGTGCACCCCTGTGTCTCCAGTGACCCCAGGGCTCCTGTACCTCCAGAGACTTGGTGACCTCTGTGACCCCCATGCCTCCAGAGGACCCCTGTGCATTCCAGTGAACCCCAAACTGTTACCACAAGGTTATCTAAAATGTATTTCACACTGTAGTATTACCAGTACCTGGAGAAGCAGCACTAGTTCACATGATGGGCACCTATTAGCCAAGATCAGGAACAAGGATAGCCAAGTGTAACAATACCCTTTGTGTTAAAGGCTACAGAATATACGCCGGAAATGATTAACTAGCTGAATAAAAAGTTGATTGTTTGAATGGCAATGATATATGAAATGAGTTGCATTGTCTGCCATTGTAGAATTACAGATTTACATTTTATGTGACTTGTTTATTAAGTAGCATTTAAAACGCTTTAGTGCCATCTGCTGGAAATACATCGGGATGTCATCAGGCTGGTTTTATATGAGCAATGCGTACGCCGATTAAGAAAATATCAGTGACATATGTTAATAAAAATGCTATTTGAGTGTCATCTCTTAAATCTGAACTCAAGGCAGCTCTGTATTCCTTAAAGTGTAAGTTCACCTTTAGGAACATTTTACAAAAAGACCCCTATGCAACTCCAGATCCCCCGAATAGTACATACAAGAGCCCCTCATTTTCAAATGTTGCTTCTGCTTTCTGTTTATGCATCCCTAGGGAAGTGTGTCTGCAGAAAGGGCTGGCTCCTCAACATAGGCGTGCGCACAGGGTGTGCCGAATGTGCCTGGGCACACCCTAGTCACCCCCCATGCATCACTGGCAGAGCTTTAGGGGTCTCAATGGCAAACCTGCACATATATACATACATGCAAGCATGTGTGTTTGAGGTTTGGGGTGCACACCCTGATACATAGGCTGCACACACCTATGCTCCTCAATCCTCCTCCATCTGGCTGTTTGCAGGAGGCTACAAGAGTGTGCCCCCTAGTGGTTGCTCCAGCCTGTTCAAGTTGTGTGCATGCGCTGTGTGCTCACCCCCTACTCTAGTTGAAGCAGCTGAACGCAGCTAGAGAAAGGAGAGAATGCACTGCACATGGGCATAGTCTGAAGGGACCAGAGAGCACATCAGTCTGCTGCTTGCCCTTTCACTGTCAAGTCACAGGCTGGGGGGAGGGACAAGACCTGCCAATTAGAAAAAATAGGTGTTCTGTCCTGCCAGACCAGGCTGTGCTGTGTGACAGGGCTGTGTAAATATTAGAACTGGATGGACGGGAATACAAATCCTTTGGTTGGTAGGAGTAAAAAATCATATATATACACATACATATATACAGTGGGGACGGAAAGTATTCAGACCCCCTTAAATTTTTCACTCTTTGTCATATTGCAGCCATTTGCTAAAATCATTTAAGTTCATTTTTTTTCCCTCATTAATGTACACACAGCACCCCATATTGACAGAAAAACACAGAATTGTTGATATTTGACAGATTTATTAAAAAAGAAAAACTGAAATATCACATGGTCCTAAGTATTCAGACCCTTTGCTGTGAAACTCATATATTTAACTCAGGTGCTGTCCATTTCTTCTGATCATCCTTGAGATGGTTCTACACCTTCATTTGAATCCAGCTGTGTTTGATTATACTGATTGGACTTGATTAGGAAAGCCACACACCTGTCTATATAAGACCTTACAGCTCACAGTGCATGTCAGAGCAAATGAGAATCATGAGGTCAAAGGAACTGCCTGAAGAGCTCAGAGACAGAATTGTGGCAAGGCACAGATCTGGCCAAGGTTACAAAAAAAATCTGCTGCACTTAAGGTTCCTAAGAGCACAGTGGCCTCCATAATCCTTAAATGGAAGACATTTGGGACGACCAGAACCCTTCCTAGAGCTGGCCGTCCGTCTCGGGGGAGAAGAGCCATGGTGAGAGAGGTAAAGAAGAACCCAAAGATCACTGTGGCTGAGCTCCAGAGATGCAGTCGGGAGATGGGAGAAAGTTGTAGAAAGTCAACCATCACTGCAGCCCTCCACCAGTCGGGGCGTTATGGAAGAGTGGCCCGACGGAAGCCTCTCCTCAGTGCAAGAACATGAAAGTCCGCATGGAGTTTGCTAAAAAACACCTGAAGGACTCCAAGATGGTGATAAATAAGATTCTCTGGTCTGATGAGACCAAGATAGAACTTTTTGGCCTTAATTCTAAGCAGCATGTGTGGAGAAAACCAGGCACTGCTCATCACCTGTCCAATACAGTCCCAACAGTGAAGCATGGTGGTGGTAGCATCATGCTGTGGGCGTGTTTTTCAGCTGCAGGGACAGGACGACTGATTGCAATCGAGGGAAAGATGAATGCGGCCAAGTACAGGGATATCCTGGACGAAAACCTTCTCCAGAGTGCTCAGGACCTCAGACTGGGCCGAAGGTTTACCTTCCAACAAGACAATGACCCTAAGCACACAGCTAAAATAACGAAGGAGTGGCTTCACAACAACTCCATGACTGTTCTTGAATGGCCCAGCCAGAGCCCTGACTTAAACCCAATTGAGCATCTCTGGAGAGACCTAAAAATGGCCGTCCACCAACGTTTACCATCCAACCTGACAGAACTGGAGAGGATCTGCAAGGAGGAATGGCAGAGGATCCCCAAATCCAGGTGTGAAAAACTTGTTGCATCTTTCCCAAAAAGACTCATGGCTGTATTAGATCAAAAAGGGGCTTCTACTAAATACTGAGCAAAGGGTCTGAATACTTAGGACCATGTGATATTTCAGTTTTTCTTTTTTAATAAATCTGCAAAAATGTCAACAATTCTGTGTTTTTCTGTTAATATGGGGTGCTGTGTGTACAATATGGGGGGCTGTGTGTACAATATGGGGGGCTGTGTGTACATTAATGAGGAAAAAATGAACTTAAATGATTTTAGAAAATGGCTGCAATATAACAAAGAGTGAAAAATTTAAGGTGGTCTGAATACTTTCTGTCCCCACTGTGTATATATATTATATATATATATATATATATATATATATATATATATATATATATATATATATATATATATATATATATATATATATATATATATATATATATATATATATATATATATATATATAATATATATATAACCGTTTGCGTGGAATTCAGGTCTTACAAAGTCTGCTTATGGTTTATGATGTGTCAACACAATCACTACAGCAAAACAAATTTAAAAAAAAGCTCAGATGGAGTAGATTTTGTGTAAAACTGTGAAATCAGGTAGCATAATATAATAAAATATCCTTAGACCAGGATTGTCCAACCGGGGTTTCACAGAATCCTAGCCCCCCGGGTTCTGCAGTGATCCCCCTATTGCAGCCGGTAGCGGTGGCTTTCATGCCCTGACACATAGTCTTGCTGAGTACTATTGTGCAGAATAATATCACCCCAATGGAAATCTTAAAGATCCGGCAACTGACATCAGCAAAGAGAATGTAACGGACATAAGGCCGGCAGTGCAGGACAGAAGGACTCCTGTCTCCTACCCAAGGTAAGTACTAAAACCTAGGCAGACATGCAGCAACAGGGCAAGTGGCTTTTATCAGGCTGAGTCTATGCTGAATTGCTGTTAGCTTTGTTGGATGCATGCAATTTTGTAATTTTGGTAATTGCACACATGCAATATGTCTTCAAATGGGGTACATGGCATTTACAGGGTCAGGACAACTATAAAGAGTATGCACTGAACATTAATGCAGAGTGAAACTAGCACTGAAAACCAATGCAGATCAAGGTTTAGGATGAACATCGATGCAAAGTGAGGTCCACCATGAACACAAATGCAGAGGGAGGTCTACAATGACCCTCAATGCAGAGCGAGCTCTACGATGAACCTCAATGCAGAGCAAGCTCTACGATGAACCTCAATGCAGAGCGAGCTCTACGATGAACCTCAATGCAGAGCGAGCTCTACGATGAACCTCAATGCAGAGCGAGCTCTACAATGAACCTCAATGCAGAGCGAGCTCTACGATGAACCTCAATGCAGAGGGAGGTCTACGATGACCCTCAATGCAGAGCGAGCTCTACGATGAACCTCAATGCAGAGGGAGGTCTACAATGACCCTCAATGCAGAGCGAGCTCTACGATGAACCTCAATGCAGAGCGAGCTCTACGATGAACCTCAATGCAGAGCAAACTGTACGATGAACTTCAATGCAAAGTCAGGTCAACCATGAACCTCAATGGAGAGCAAGGTCTACCATGAACCTCAATGCAGAGCGAGGTCTACCATGAACCTCAATGCAGGGTCAGGTCTACCATGAACCTCAATGCAGAGTCAGGTCTACAATGAACCTCAATGCAGAGTCAGGTCTACCATGAACCTCATTGAAGAGCGAAGTCTACCATGAACCTCATTGAAGAGCGAAGTCTACCATGAACCTCATTGAAGAGCGAAGTCTACCATGAACCGCAATGGAGAGAGGGGTCTATACTGAATACCAGTGCAAAGTGAGGTCTACGCTGAACACCAGTGCAGAGCGAGGTCTACGCTGAACACCAGTGCAGAGCGAGGTCTACGCTGAACACCAGTGCAGAGCGAGGTCTACGCTGAACACCAGTGCAGAGCGAGGTCTACACTGAACACCAGTGCAGAGCGAGGTCTACGCTGAACACCAGTGCAGAGCGAGGTCTACGCTGAACACCAGTGCAGAGCGAGGTCTACGCTGAACACCAGTGCAGAGCGAGGTCTACGCTGAACACCAGTGCAGAGCGAGGTCTACGCTGAACACCAGTGCAGAGTGAGGTCTATGATGAACATCAATGCAGAGTGAGTTTCACCATGAACATCAATGCAGAGCAAGTTCCATTGTGAACATCAATGCAGAGTCACATCTAACATGAACTTCAATGCTGAGTGAGGTCTACCATGAACACAAAAGCAGAGCAAGTTCTCAGATGAACACAAATACAGAGTGAGGTCTACAATGTACATCAATGTAGAGAGTGGGGTCTACGATGAACATCAACGCAGAGTGGGTTTTGCACTGACAGTGATCAACAATTCAGAGTGGTTTTTACAATGAACACCAATGCAAAGTGAACCTTGCACTGAACAACAATGCAGAGTGAGGTCTACAATGCACATCAATGTTGAGTGAGGTCTACGATGAACATCAACGCAGAGTGGGTTTTGAACTAAACACCAATACCAAATGAGGTTTGCACTGCACACCAACGCAAAGTGAGGTTTGCACCGAACATCGATGGTGGAGGCTTGCGCTGAACACCAATGCAAAATTAGGTTTGCAATGAAAACCTTTGGAAAGTTAGAGTCTTGCGCTGAGTGGTAAAATTTAGTATTTATTGTTTTATTTGTTGTTATATCTACACATATTTGTTCTATTCACTGATCACACGTTCATGAGCAAACATTCCATTAACTGCAGATGAAAAAATGATTTCAAAGTCTCCTCCCGGGTAAAAAGGTTGAGAAAGGCTGACTTAGACAATACACTTCATTTAAAAAATTGCGATATTGCCTTGAGCTAAAAAGCTGTACTCTTTTTAAGGAGCTTGTTTCAGAGGCCATAATGGAGCACAGCCAAAGCTACGGGGACTCCCAGGGATGAGATACAACATGCACACTGCTTCCACGCTCTACTGAGGGCAACCAGACAAGGAAGTACAAAACATGCCGGCAGCATCCTACGTGTGCAGTCTGAGAAATATTAAAAAAAGGACTGATTGGCTTATGCCTCTGAACATTACCTATAATAAAGGAATGCTTTTAGGTGGACCAACCCTTAAAAGGCCAACGCTTGGCATTTTTAAAGTCAGCTAAGGCTGCAGTATGTACTTCCTCTTTTGTATTGTCCCCTACAGGAATCCTGTACCACCAATAGATGTCTTCTTGGTTGAAAGAAGCCCAGCATTATTTTGTCTGAAAGACTGAGTACATACTATGAGTGATGGACAGCATGGACCCACCCATGAGGGGTGTCACTACTGCACAATGAACTTGCAGTGTAATAATTCAGAGAGTAGATTGTTCCTCTTTTGTATTGTCCCCTGCAGTAATCCTGTACCACCACTAGATGCCTTCTTGGTTGAAAGACACCCAGCATTTTTTTTTGTCTGAAAGACTGAGTACATACTGTGAGTGCAGGATAGCATGGACCCACCCCTGAGGGGTGTCAGCACTGCACGATGAACTTGCACGCTCTGCATTATTAAGGACCTCCCACCACCAGGCAAGGATCTGAAAGGGACCTTGCATGCTTGACTGGGCTGAAGAAAATGTTAAAAAAATATATACAATTGGCTCAGGACACCTCTGGGGGTTGATGGGGGTGCCCTGAGCCAATTGTATTTTTTTTTTTTCAGGGGGAGCAACCTTCCCTCGCTACAACCATGAAGGCGAGCCTGTAGGCTATGATTGTTATACCTACTGCCCCCATACACCAGCAAAACATGGAAGATTATAAAAAAAAATACAAATAAACACCATGCAAAACCGAACTCATTTCGCCAGAGATGCCTACTAAAAATTCTGGGCATCGCATACAGAGACCGTATCACAAACAAGGAAATCTTGAATCGCAGTGGTATGCGGAAGCTAGAAGATATTGTCACTGTTTGGAGGCTACGGCTGGCTGGACACATCCTGCTCCTACCCAACCACTGCATATCCAGAATCACAATGTGCTGGATGCCACAAACCTAGGAGAAAACACAAAACAAGGAAGACAGCCAACAATCTGGCAGTCCACATTCAAAACAGACCTGAAAGCAATCAAGCTCCCATGGTAGGAGGATGAATCGACTGCAACTCACAGAATTTGACATAAAGCACTTACTGCCCCAATGTGCCAAATTGTGTGGGAGGAACTACCCTGTTTCCCCGAAAATAAGACCTAGCGTGATTGTCGGTGATGGCTGCAATATAAGCCCTACCCCCCAATAAGCCCTACCCTGTTTCCCTGAAAATAAGCCCTACCCTGAAAGTAAGACCTACAAGGACTTTAACTAGGGCTTATTTGGGGGGTAGGGCTTATATTGCAGCCATTACCGACAATCACGCTAGGTCTTATTTTCGGGGAAACAGGGTATATCCAAGTTTAAGTAACGGGAGGAGGGGGCACTGAGTCTAGGGTTGTGTGGTGATTCTATATTATCCTATTCCTCCTATTCCCTATTCTCACTTTGCCTTGCATTTATTTAACCAATGCCCTGAATTAATAAGGTAGATCTATAACATACTTGAACTCCCAGCGGCTCTTCTTTTGGTGCTCTAGCTCCTTTTCTTTTATGATCACACCTGTAGATCCAACACCACCATCCTGGTACCTGTGGACTAAAAGCAGTCTTCTGTGATGGTTTTTACCATTATTTTTCAAATGAAGCTTACTATAAACTGTATGGTTCCTACCAAACATTGGATCTATTACCACCTATTTGCATTCTTTACCTCTTTATGACTACAATGTAACATTTTATAGTTTACTGCACTATAAAATTGTTGGAAAAAAAAAATAGGATCTCATATATAGCTATATACACACACATATATATATATATATATATATATATATATATATATTACAGTATAGACACACGCACACTATAAAAAACAAAGGTTTTTGAACATCTGACCATCACATACAGTTGTGCTCATAAGTTTACCCTGGCAGAATTTACGATTTCTTGGCCATTTTTCAGAGAATATGGATGATAACACAAAAACTTTTCTTTCACTCATGGTTAGTGTTTGGCTGAAGCAATTTATTATCAAATCAACTGTCTTTACTCTTTTTAAATCATAATGACAACAGAAACTACCCGAATTACCCTGATCAAAAGTTTACATACCCTGGTGATTTTGGCCTGATAACATGCACACAAGTTGACACAAAGGGGTTTGAATGGCTATTAAAAGGTAACCATCCTCACCTGTGATCTGTTTGCTTGTAAAGTGTGTGTGTATAAAAGGTCAATGAGTTTCTGGACTCCTGACATACCCTTGCATCTCTCATCCAGTGCTGCACTGACGTTTCTGGATTCTGAGTCATGGGGAAAGCAAAAGAATTGTCAAAGGATCTGCGGGAAAAGGTAGTATACTATACTATATAAAACAGGAAAGGGATATAAAAAGATATCCAAGGAATTGATAATGCCAATCAGCAGTGTTCAAACTCTAATCAAGAAGTGGAAAATGAGGGGTTCTGTTGAAACCAAACCACGGTCAGGTAGACCAACTAAAATTTTTAGCCACAACTGCCAGGAAAATTGTTCGGGATGCAAAGAAAAATCCACAAATAACTTCAGGTGAAATACAGGACTCTGTGAAAACATGTGGTGTGGCTGTTTTAAGATGCCAATAAGGAGGCACTTGAAGAAAGATGGGCTGCATGGTCGAGTCGCCAGAAGAAAGCCATTACTACGCAAATGCCACAAAGTATCCCGCTTACAATACGCCAAACAGCACAGAGACAAACCTCAAACCTTCTGCCACAAAGTCATTTGGAGTGATGAGACCAAAATTTAGCTTTTTGGCCACAACCATAAACGCTACATTTGGAGGGGAGCCAACAAGGCCCATGATGATAGGTACCGAGGTGGATCGCTGATGTTTTGGGGATGTGTGAGCTACAAAGGCACAGGAAATCTGGTCAAAATTGTTGGCAAGATGAAGGCAGTATGTTATCAAAAAAACACTGGAGGAACATTTGCAGCTTTACCATCTGAGAAGATAAAGAGCCTCATCCACAAACACCACAAAAGACTTCAAGCCTTCATTGATGTTAAAGGGGGCAATACTCGGCATTAAGAACTGGGGTATGTAAACTTTTGATCAGGTTCATTTGGGTAATTTCTGTTGTCATTGTGATTTAAAAAGAGTAAACACAGTTAATTGATAATAAATGGCTTCAGCCAAACACTAACCATGAGTGAAAGAAAAGTTTTTGTGTTATCATTCATATTCTCTGAAAAATGGCCAAGAATTCATAAATTCTGCCAACTGTACAGTACGCTATATAGCCAGTAACTGGAGTTCATGTGTTACCAGTGAAGGGTACTGTTCATGCTACAGCACACAAAGACATTTTTGAGAATTGTGCTCCTTTAACCTTGTGGTAACAGTTTGATGAATACTCTTTTCTGTTCCAACATGACTGCCCCCCTGTATATAAAGCCATCCCCATAAAGACATGGTTTAACCAGTTTGGTGTGGAGGAACTAGAGTTTCCTGCACAAAGCCCTGACCTCAACCCTACAGAACACCTCTGGGAAGAATTGGAATGTCGATGCAAGCCATGTCTTCTCATCCAACATCTGGTACCTGACCTCAACCCTATTAAACACCTATGGGGATCAGGCCTTCTCATCAACATCAGTACCTGACCTCAACCCTACTGAACACCTTTGGGATCAGGTCTTCCCACCCAACATCAGTACCTGACCTCTTTGGGATCAGGTCTTCTCATCCAACATCAAGCTCTGAGGAAGAAGGTACTCCTTCGAAACGCATCAGCCAGCAGTGGTCCTGATGTCTTTCCCCTTGCTATCCGCAATCACTTTCCACATGTTTGTGAATTGTTTTTATCACTAAATTATCTTAAGATAATGCACAAAGCTGGTGCGCCCTCTTCTTTTTATCTTTTTTGTGACTACTAGGATACCCCCTATCCTGGAGGGCAACAAGGCCAGAGACACTATCCCTTGAGTCATAGATCACCCGGTCATCACACTAATGCGCAAGTGTTTGTTTGACATCATCCAACATCAACACCTGACCTCAACCCTACTGAACACCTCTGGGATCAGGTCTTCTCATCCAACATTGGGTACCTGACCTCAACCCTACTGAACACCTCTGGGATCAGGTCTTCTCATTCAACATCAGTAGCTGACCTCAACCCTACTGAACACCTTTTGGGATTAGGTCTTCTAAATTAACATCAGTAGCTGACCTCAACCCTACTGAACACCTCTGGGATCAGGTCTGCTCACCCAACATTGGGTACCTGACCTCAACCCTACTGGTCCCCTTTGGATTAGGTCTTCTCATTCAACATCAGTACCTGACCTCAACCCTACTGAACACCTTTGGGATCAGCTCTTCTCATCCAACATTAGTACCTGACCTCAACCCTACTGAACACCTTTTGGGATTAGGTCTTCTCATTCAAACATTAGTACCTGACCTCAACCCTACTGAACACCTTTTGGGATTAGGTCTTCTAAATTAACATCAGTAGCTGACCTCAACCCTACTGAACACCTCTGGGATCAGGTCTGCTCACCCAACATTGGGTACCTGACCTCAACTCTATTGAACTCCTTTGGGATGAATTGAAATTCTTATTGTGAGCTAAGTCAGGTATCCTCTAACATTAGTGGTCATTGTAGAAGTGACATTTGTGGTTAGTGGAAAATTGTCCCCTTGCACCGATGTTCCGTGTAGGTGGGAGATCAATCCATCATTGCTCACTGCTCCAGGAACCCCTAGCAACCTTAGGCGGAACCCCAGTTGAGAAATGCTGGTCTACACGGCGCCCTGACCTCAACCCTAATGAACACCTTTGGAAAGAACTAGAACACCAATTGGGAGCCAGGTCTTCTCATCTAGCATCAGTACAGGACTTCACAAGGTACAAATGACCAAAGACACACTCTAAAATCTTGTGGAAAGCCTTCCCAGAAGAGTGGAGGCTGTTACAGCAAAGAGGCCCATGGTTTTAGAATGTAGTGTTCAACAATCTTACATTTGTGTGATGGTCAGGTGCCCACAAGCATTTGGACATTGTGTGTGTTGCATCCTACATCCAATTTTTTTTTTCTCATGCAAGATACTATTCACACCAACAGGACACTCCGCAAAGTCTTTATTTGGCAACTCAAAGTTGGATTGCTTAAAGAAGAATTCATAAGGATTATGAAAAAGGTCAATGTTTATTTCCCAGTAAGGTTAATGGAACTTATAATCCACTTCCATAATTTGGGACCATATGTAATTAGAAAGGAAGTCGCAATTTTAAATACAGAGTCACCTAAAGGTAAAAAAAAAAAAAAAAGAAAAAAAAATACACAGAATGAAGCTAGCCTCCACATGTGGAATCATTTTAAAGTGTGCAGATCAAAGCTTTCCATAATTACTAATGATACAAATTCCTCCGGTGCAGAACTTCACCCAGTGCATGCGCAAATCAAACTGTAATACATACTGATTTATATATCCAATATTTCATTTAAAGATGCTGCACCGTAGGAGAGACCAGTAAAAAGAAGGCTGAGTAAGTGGTATAGTGTACTAGCATTTAAAGCCCAAATAAAATGTTCACTCTAAATCAGCTAAATACTTTCCAGGTCCATCAAAACAAAAGGTGTTCAAAGTCTTACAATTGGTTCTCCAGCAACAGCCTGAGGAAAAAAGCCTGTTCCCTGCCAGCATGCTGTAGAGAAGGATCTTTGGTGTATATAAAGAAGCAGTGGTATCTCGGCAGAGGTCTGATATACCCCCACCTCTGGGTCAGAGCTAGATCTCAACATTCCCTAACAGCCATGCTCCTTACTGATTGGGGAGTTCCCGCTGTTACTCAGCATGGGGCGTATATGACCTAGGTGTATATACAGAAGCAGTGGTATCTCTGCAGAGGTCTGATATACCCCCTTGCTGGGTCATTGTTCGATCTCCCCATTCTGCAAAGGTTATGCTCCATGCTGATTGGCGAGTTCCAGCTGTGACTCAGCATGGGGCATCTCCAGGGCTTTTTTTCAACTGGAACTTGGTGGAACTCAGTTCCACCACCTCTGGCTCAGGCCCTCTGCTCACCACTATCACTTGTAAACACAGAAGTCCGGCTTCTGTGTTTACAAGTGACAGCTTGTCTCCCAACGGCCCCCACAGATCTGTTGGGCAGCTCTCACTGAGTGCAGGATGGGGACAAGGGAGATGCAGGTGCCCTGGGTGCAGTGCAGATCCCGATACCCCCACTGGATGATCTCCCTGCAAGTGAGAGAGGCAGATCCGTGTACAGTGTGTGGGGAGGTTCTAGAGCCAGCTGGGTTCTTTAGCTTAATACACCAACACAAGTAAGACATACAGAAGATGGTGGAGCTTTTAAGGAGGGAAGAAGAAGATGGGGCAGTGGACGGGAGGTTGCAGGCAGAAGTCAGAGCTGAAGATGGGTGAAAATGAGACCTGGATAGGAGATGCAGAGGTAAGCTGCTGTGGAAGAAGTCTGAATTTTGCATTCTGTGTGTAGTGCACCCCTGAATTCTGCACTCTATTTAATGTAGTCCTGCTATTTAATGCTTCCACTGTTAGTGAAATTTGACCACACCCGCTATTTAATGCAGTTTGGAGGGTGTGTGTATATGTGTGTGTGTGTGGGGGGGCGGGGGTGTCATGGTTGAGTTCCTGCACCTATTTAGTGAGAAAAAAAACTCTGGGCATGTCTGACCTTGGTGTATATACAGAAGCAGTCGTTTCTCTGCAGAGGTCTGCTATACCCCCTTGCTACCCTGTTTCCCCGAAAATAAGACCTAGCGTGATTGTCGGTGAGGGCTGCAATATAAGCCCTACCCCCCCAAATAAGCCCTAGTTAAAGTCCTTGTAGGTCTTATTTTCAGGGTAGGGCTTATTTTCGGGGAAACAGGGTAGGGCTTATTTGGGGGGTAGGGCTTATATTGCAGCCATCGCTGACAATCACGCTAGGTCTTATTTTCGGGGAAACAGGGTAGGTCATTTCTAGATCTCGCTGTTCTGCAAAAGGTCAGCTCCCCGCTGATTGTCAAGTACCAGCTGTGACTCAGCATGGGGCGTGTCTGGCCTTTGCAGAGAGACTGCTGCTTCTACACAGAGAACAAGGGTCCTTCTTTGGAGCATGCTTGCAGGGGATAGGCCTTTTTGAGGTGGGCTGTGGCTGCTTTCTAAAGTGAACCAACATGCTGCAGAGAGGGACTCTCTGTGGGGAGGCAGTGGTCTCTCTGCAAAGGTTAGACACAGCTGGAGCTTTCCAATCAGCAGGGAACATGACCTTGACTGATTGAAGAACTCTACCCCGTTTCCCCGAAAATAAGACCTAGCGTGATTGTCGGTGAGGGCTGCAATATAAGCCCTACCCCCCAAATAAGCCCTAGTTAAAGTCCTTGTAGGTCTTATTTTCAGGGTAGGGCTTATTTTCGGGGAAACAGGGTAGGGCTTATTTGGGGGGTAGGGCTTATATTGCAGCCATCACTGACAATCACGCTAGGTCTTATTTTCGGGGAAACAGGGTAAGCTCTGACCCAGCGCGGGGTGGATCAGACCTCCTCAGGGATACCACTCTTTCCATACATACACTATGGGGGTTGATTTACTTAAAATGGAGAGTGGAAAATCTGGTGCAGCTCTGCATAGAAACCAATTGCTTGCCTTTTTTTTTATGTCAAAGCCTAATTGAACAAAACTGAAGTTAGAAGCTGATTGTAGTAAATTAACCCCCCCAAGTGTCCTTCTCTACACCATGCTGACAGGGGGACAGGCTTTTCTACTCAAGCTGTGGCTGCTTTCTAAGGTCACTTTCAGACTTTGCACACCTGCAATAGATTTACTTGGGTTCATTTGGGCTTTAAATCCAACTCTTGGCACAGAAAAAAAAAAAAAAAATTTGCCTCCAACAGAGTCCTCCTTTGCTGCATACAGTGGTAATGGTTGACCTTTTTTAAGACAGGAAAATATATCAATTTAAATATATAATTTATTATTTTTTCCTATTAAAGGTGCATGGCCACCCATAGCCTTTCCTTTATATGGTTTTTTATCCTCGCTCCTCCCGTTGTTGTTAGATAGGCATCTCCACCAAAATCAAAAGGTTATATGAAGACTCCAAGGTAAGACACACGGGTCGTTTGCTGCAGACAAGGACGTGTGAAAGTGGCCTTCAACTCCATGTCGCTTGGGCAGATCCGAGAAAATACAATGCCGGGGGGTGGGGGGAGGCTTCGGTGGCATGAAGCGAGGCACTTCTCTTCACAGTAATATGAAGGTGTCAAAAACACCATAAAGTGATACTGAGTATGGCTTCACAGGATCCAAAAGTTCATGTTACATGAGGATGCGGGTTTAGTTGAACAATATAGAGTCTGGATCTTGGTTGGCCATCTGTGCTATGTGCTTCAGGACGTCCTTCTTTGTGATAATTCCCAGCAGCCTCCTGGAATGGGAATCAAAAAGGCCAGTTAAAATCCACGTACAGTGCCTTAAAAAAGTATTCATACCCCTTGAAATTTCCCACGTTTTGTCATGTAACAACCAAAAAACGTAAATGTATTTTATTGGGATTTTATGTGATGGACCAACACAAAGTGGCACATGATTGTGAAGTGGAAGGAAAATGATGAATGGTTTTCTAAATTTTTTACAAATAAATATGTGAAAAGTGTGGTGTGTGCATTTATATTCAGCCCCCTTTACTCTGATACCCCCAACTAAAAAAAAAAAAAAAAAAAAAAAAAAAGAGTGTATAAAATTAGTTACACCCAAATGAAATCTCCCTAATGGGACACAGACAGCATTGCCTACCGGGCCAATTCTGACACTTCTCTCATATATGTAAAAATCTGTGTTTTTTACTAGAAAATCACATATATATTATATTATATTATATTACTCATATTTGTGCAAAGATTTTTTCAAACACAATTTTTTGGGGAAAAATACATTTAAATGAATTAAAAAAAAACAAAAAAAAAAAAAAACAAAAACAAAAAAAAAACAATATATAACCCAATTTGTAAAATATGAAAGATGATGCTACTCCGAGTAAATAGATACCCAACATGTCACGCTTTAAAATTGCGCCCACTCGTGGAATGGTGCCAAACGACGGTACTTAAAAAATCTCCATGGGCATCGCTTTCAAAATTTCTACAGGTAACCCGTTTAGTGTTACAGAGGAGGTCGAGGGCTAGAATTATTGCTCTCCCTCTAATGTTTGCGGTGATACCTCACATGTGTGGCTTGAACACCGTTTACATATGTGGGCGCGACTTATGTCTGCGTTCACCACCACACGCGAGCATGGAGGGGCTTTTTTCTTCTTATTTTATTCCATCTTTTATTTTTACACTGTCCGTTTAATTTCATTGATTTTTTTTTAGCACTTTTATTGCTTTCACATAAAATATACATCAGGAATATTGAGAGGAAACAGATCAAAATCTGTCCCTCAAAAACGATTGGGATTTTTAAGGATGCATATTTCTGTCATGAGGGAAAAGCACAACCACAAAAGGATAATTCAAAAAAAATATATATCATTTATTACAAAATATACATTTTAAAACAGTCTTAGTCATGAAAACAAATGACCAAGATAATACTCATTTTCAAAGAGCTTGAATAGATGCCTGTGTGTATTGGGTATTCAACGCGTTTCGCACTCTAGATTACTGCTTCTTCGGGGCTGTTCCCCATGCATCTGCATAGTCCAAGTTACAGAAAAATATGACATTAGTATCAAAAAAGTATACACAATAATTTTACAGAAGTATAATACAGGCATACCCCACTTTTAAGTACACAATGGGGGTTTATTTACTAAAGCTGGAAAGTGCAAAATCAGGCTCACTTCTGCATAGAAACCAATGAGCTTCCAGGTTTTATTACCAAAGCTTAAATGAACAAGCTGGGGTTAGAAGCTTATTGGTTTCTATGCAGATGTGAGCCTGATTTTGCACTTTCCAGCTTTAGTAAATAAAGCACATTGTGTACTTAAAAGTGGGGTATGCCTGTAATATTTTTCATTACGGTGCTCACCATAAAAGTTATTATTATACTTCTGTAAAATTATTGTGTATACTTTTTTGATACTAATGTCATATTTTTCTGTAACTTGGACTATGCAGATGCAAGGGGAACAGCCCCGAAGAAGCAGTAATCTAGACTGCGAAACGCGTCGGCTACCCAACACACACAAGCATCCGTTGAAGCTCTTTGAAGATGAGTATTATCTCGGTCATTTGTTTTAATGACTAAGACTGTTTTAAATTGTATATTTTGTAATAAATAATATATTTTTTTTTACTTATCCTTTGTGGTTGTGCTTACCTCATGACAGAAATATGCATCCTTAAAAATCCCAATCGTTTTTGAGGGACAGATTTTGATCTGCTTGCTTTCAACATATCTCTTTTTTACTTACTTCACATCAGGGATGTGGACGCAATATTCTGTCACTAGAACCTGTCCAAAAATACTTTCAAGAAATAAACGTCATTTGCGATAGCAATACAGCATGACAGGTCCTCTTTATGAAGACATCTGGGGTCTATAAGACCTCAGAGATCTCTCTACTTTTAAAAGCAAAAGATCAAATAAACATTTTTTTTTTTAACTTGCTTTAAAAAAAAAAAATTTTGCTGCAGCCATAACCAAGATACTCCACTTCCCAACCAGGATGTCATTTGTCTATGGCAGCTGGGTAAAAGGACAGAGGATATAATATTCCCTAAAAAAATAAAAAAAAGGGGGTTGGGCTATTCCTACTATGACATAACTCACCCATTACTATGACATAATTCACCCATTACTATGACATAACTCACCCATTATGCGTCACCAGACACTGACGCAATCCCAACTTGCGGAAAATGTCCACCACGATTTCCATTGGCGTCTGGTCAGTGATGGTGAAAGGACTGAGGTCCATAATAGCGCGGAGTTTTAGGCTAGGAGGTGACGTGGGGGGTTGGGGAGGGGTGTGTTCAGTGAAGTATATCCGCGACGTACTCACTATTCCGTCTTGTTTCTTCCTGGCACTCTCTGCGAAGTAAAAGAAGGAAAATTTTACATTAGATTTATCTGTGCTGACTGTGACCTCCGACTTCCCCTTCAGTCTTGCCCAGTTATAGAGGCTCCTTTCCTGTAATGAAGTTACTCTGAATTCACTGCACACTGTTAGCTTCTCGCAATATGCATCAAAAGCTGCAGCTTTAAATCTCAAGACTGGATGGCCATAAATTCTTTGGCAGGTAAAACAGCTCCCTTATACAGTGCCTTGAAAAAGTATTCACACCCCTTGAAATTTTCCACATTTTGTCATGTTACAACCAAAAAAACGTGAAATGTATTTTATTGGGATTTTATGTGATAGACCAACACAAAGTGGCGCATAATTATGAAGTGGAAGGAAAATGATAAATGGTTGTCAAATTTTTTTACAAATAAATATGTAATAAGTGTGGGGTACATTTGTATTCAGCCACCTTTTACTCTGATACCCCTAACTAAAATCTAGTGGAGCCAATTGCCTTAAGAAGTCACCTAATTAGGAAATAGAATCCACTTTTGTGTAATTTAATTTCAGTATAAATACAGCTGTTCTGTGAAGCCCTCAGAGGTTTGTTAAAGAACCTTAGTGAACAAACAGCATCATGAAGGCCAAGGAACACACCAGACAGGTCAGGGAGAAAGTAGTGGAGAAGTATAAAGCAGGGTTAGGTTATAAAAAAATATCCCTAGCTTTGAACATCTCATGGAGCTCTGTTCAATCCATCATCGGAAAATGGAAAGAGTATGGCACAACTGCAAACCTACCAAGACATGGCCGTCCACCTAAACTGACCGGCCGGGCAAGGAGAGCATTCATCAGAGAAGAGCCAAGAGGTCCATGTTAACTCTGGAGGAGCTGCAGAGATCCACAGCTCAGGTGGGAGAATCTGTCCACAGGATAACTATTAGTCGTGTTCTCCACAAATCTGCCCTTTATGGAAGAGTGACAAGAAGAAAGACATTGCTGAAAGAAAGACATAAAAAGTCCCGTTTGCAGTTTGCCAAAAGCCATGTGGAGGACACAGCAAACATGTGGAAGAAGGTGCTCTGGTCAGATGAGACCAAAATTGAACTTTTTGGCCTAAAAGCAAAACGCTATGTGTGGAGGAAAACTAACACTGCACATTACCCTGAACACACCATCCCCACCGTGAAACATGGTGGTGGCAGCATCATGTGGTGGGGATGCTCTTCTTCAGCAGGGACAGGGAAGCTGGTCAGAGTTGATGGGAAGATGGATGGAGCCAAATACAGGACAATCTTAGAAGAAAACCTGTTTGAGTCTGCAAAAGACTTGAGACTGGGGTGGAGGTTCACCTTCCAGCAGGACAACGACCCTAAACATACAGCCAGAGCTACAATGGAATGGTTTAGATCAAAGCATATTCATGTGTTAGAATGGCCCAGTCACAGTCCAGATCTAAATCCAATTGAGAATCTGTGGCAAGACTTGAAAATTGCTGTTCACAGACGCTCTCCATCCATTCTGACAGAGCTTGAGGTATTTTACAAAGAAGAATGGGCAAAAATGTCCCTCTCTAGATGTGCAAAGCTGGTAGAGACATCCCCAAAAAGACTTGCAGCTGTAATTGCAGTGAAAGGGGGTTCTACAAAGTATTGACTCAGGGGGGCGCTATACAAATGTACCCCACACTTTTCCCATATTTATTTGTAAACAAATTTGAAAACCATTTATCATTTCTTTCCACTTCACAATTATTTGCCACTTTATGTTGGTCTATCACATAAAATCCCAATAAAATACATTTACGTTCTTGGTTGTTAAATGACAAAATATGGAAAATTTCAAGGGGTATGAATACTTTTTCAAGGCACTGTATACATTTTAAACATTAAAAAAAAGTAGTAATACTGCCCTCTGGATTCAAAACCCTAATGAAAACCCGCGACTTACCAATGGAGATGATTAGATCTCGTCTTAGCACAAAGCCCATGAGCCTTTGAGACTCTCGGGAAACCACAACGGGAAAGCCGCTGTATGTTGTTTCGTTGACAGCCGCCTCGATATCGGCCACCGTCATACTGTCCTGAGTGATGACTGTCAGAGACGGGTCGTTACGCCTTGGACGCATGACATCCATGGCTAATGTCTTATGGCTAAATTCTTCTTTGGCTTCCAGAAAAGGATACCCGTTCAAATGGATGTGGGCATCGTAAATACTTTCTCTTCCCAAGGCATCTGCTACCCATTTACTAGTCATGGCTGCAGCCATTAAAGGCACAATGTATTCCAGTCCACCGGTTAATTCAAACATGATTACTACGAGGGAGACGGTCATGCGTGTGGCTCCTCCTGCAATGGGTAAAAGTAGAAGTTGAATGTTAGAAGCTTCTATCACAAATATTCATATAAATAAATAAAAAGCAGCAAAGAAAAAAGTTTCCTTGCACTAACCCAAGGAGGAAATTTTGGAACTAAAATGCACAAACATTGGCAAAACAGTTCTACTGAGTCCACGTTTCCCTACAAATCAACATGGCAAAAAATGTGCTTCCTAGGCATCGGAACAAACCAAAATTTTTTGCTTTATTAAAGTGGATTTCAACTTTTTTTTTTTTTTTTTATTCTACCTCCCTGCACATTATAGATACTCACCTATGAAGCAGATCCAGTGTTGTCCCGCTCAGATCCTCTCATGCCCTGCCACCACCCTGTCACGCACCGCCATGTTCTTTCTGACGTCATCAAGAGGCCTGCCGTCTCTTCTGTGTTCAGTGGGCAGGCCTCCCAAAGATACAGTGATAGACCCACACCCTTCTCCTTTCCTGAATGAAAGGCAAAGCCTCCTGGGATTTGTGACGTGTATATCCCAGGAGGCACAGCGGGCAATTCACTCTTTTGCACAAAGCAGCCCCAATTCTCTTCTCCAAAAGGTTCCCCTGCCAGTGCTCCAGGCCCCACCTTTTTCGGCAGTTGCCCCCATGGAAAGCTACTTTCCATGGAGGCACCCTTGCGTTCTGCCTCCCAAGTCCCGTTGATGCGTCCATCGACACAAGAAAGTGTGACTTGGTCCCGCCCCCAGATCCGGTGTCACAGCATTTGATTGACAGAACATGTTGCCCAAGTGAGGAGGTAGACAGCAGCTGGAGCCGTAGTTGTAGTGCACATCGCTGCATCGGATCAGGCTTAGGTAAGAAAAGATTGCATTAAGGTAAAAAACCTTAATGGAGAAGTCCAGCCTGAGCTCATTTGGCTGGGCTTCTCCTAAAGGTCACAGGAGTGCAATTCGTTTTGCACTCCTGTGACCCGTTTGTCAGCTGAGAGTGGACTGAAGTCCGCTCTCTGCTGACGTCAATGGAATCAGTCCAAGCACCGCGTCATCCCGACTCTGGGAGTCTGGATCCGCCAGGTGCCTGGACTGATTGGCCGCTCCCCGCCCCTCCACAGCTCAGCGCTCCAATGAGCGTGGAGGAGCAGAGCAGGAAAGATGCTTACTGACAGGCAGCAGCTCTCCGCTCTGGGAGGTGAAAGAACCAAGCTATCAGCGATGTTCGGTGGCTCGGCTCTCAGTGAAGAAGCGGCGGGAGACAGATGCAGAATCTGATGGTCTGATGCTGCAACCACCTAGGTAAGTATGAATCTACAAAAAAAACAACAACCCATACTTCTCTTTTAAGGCTTTAGAACCATTTTAAAAGGGTAAAGATCCACTATAAAGAATAGGTTGACCACTTAAGTGAAGCTCTGGTCAGAATGACCTTTAAAACAAGTCCTCCCTGACCTCTGCAGTTGCAGGCATTGTGGAGCAATTCATTCTCAACTACCCCTGCTTCACCCTGAGCGACTCAGCAGCTCAGCTCACCCTGCTCCCCATTCCATGCAGCGACTCAGCAGCTCAGCTCACCCTGCTCCCCATTCCCAGCAGCTAAGTTCACCCTGCACCCCATTCCCAGCAGCTAAGTTCACCCTGCACCCCATTCCCAGCAGCGACTCAGCAGCTCAGCTCAGCCTGCTCCCCATTCCCAGCAGCGACTCAGCAGCTCAGCTCCCCCTGCTCCCCATTCCCAGCAGCACCTCAGCAGCTCAGCTCACCCTGCTCCCCATTCCCAGCAGTGACTCAGCAGCTCAGCTCCCCCTGCTCCCCATTGCCAGCAGTGACTCAGTAGCTCAGCTCACCCTGCTCCCCATTCCCAGCAGCTCAGCTCATCCTACTCCCAACTCCCAGCTCATCCTACTCCCAACTCCCAGCAGAGACTCAGCTCTGTTCTGAGGGGCATAGATCTGAGACTTCCAGGTAGTGCCAGAGCTTGCTGCCATGTCCCCCCACTTGCATTCCAATAGGCACACTATGATAGGCTAACCATTAGGAATGTGCAGAAGGCAAGAAGGGGTGGGGGGCAAGATTCAGTACTATGAAGAAGTGCCTACCCGAATGGCCATATCTGCAGCCTTCTTGAACCTACCTTATACCTGCAGCAGTTTTATGATGCGTCTTCCTTTAAATTTGGTGGCAAAACAAACTTACAACCAGTTAGTACTCTTTGCAACACTCCCAATAGGACAAGTTGAGAACAGTACTTACCTAGGCAAGCAGCTGCTCCCACCATGGCGTATAGTCCCGGAGTAATGCAGTCGGCTCCTTGGCTACACCATCCCTTGAAGAGGAACCAATCACGGTGGTGGAACGCCAGCTGCTCCATACTGACCCCCATGATTCTTCCCATTATGGCCCCCACAGCCATACTCGGGATGAAGAGACCTGAAGGCACCTACATACAAAGAAATCGATGATGTAACCCCATATCATTTTACAAACAGTTCTAAAGAGAAATCAATCAAACAAAGCAGGTTCATCAGATCACCGCTAGTAGAAAGCTGCAGTCTAGTCAACAAATGACCCCTTACCACCAGAACAGATACCTGCAGTAAGTAATAGAATATACCACCAGTACAGTTCTATGGAGAGAGGGGAAGGCGGAGAGTTTTACAATGTCATTAAGTATAGGGAGCTATTACACTTCTCTGAGCACTGACAGCAGTCAGAAGACAATAACTAGTAGTAGCTGGTCAAATTCAACTAGACTTGATCTGTAATCCGGAAGATATTTTATAGCTTATCCAAGTGCCTTGCTCAGTTCTAGCAGGTAGTTGGGCGCTTTTCTACTGGAGCGCCATTTATAAATGGCACTCTATTTAGAACTTGTGCCTGTGGCAGATGTGCACACGATATCTGTGATAGCGCTGTCATTAGACATGGTAAACTGTAAAGAGCCTTTTAGAGCAGCTCTATACCTTGCGATTGTTGTGAACCAGCCACATTGATGACAAATAAAAACAATAAAATGTCAATAATTCTTCCCCTTACACATCTGCTGCAGTTCACTTCTCCGCCGATCCTTCAGTGCAAGTAACACTGCTCCCAATAACAACAAGGGGGGCACACTGACCATCAAGAGGGGGCACACTGAGCAGGAAGGGGGCTTACTGGGCTACACAGTGGCTTTGAGGTTAGCACTTCTACCTATCAGCATTAGCGTTATGGTTCAACCACCATCAGGAGCCCTTATGAAGAAGCAGGCTGGGGCTTAAGACTCTGCACCCTGGAGAACACCCGGGTTGGCGTTCTACAAGGGCTCACTACCACTGAATAGTGACAGTTTTGTGGGCGTTTCTTCTGGGTACTCCGGTTTACCTCACACTCCTAAGACATGCTGGTAGGTTACATGATTCGTATCTAAACTGGCTCCAAGTATGTTTGAATGGGAGTTGGGGACCTTAGATTGTAAGTACCATGAGGGGAGGAACTGATGTGAATGTGCAGTATGTAAAGCCCTGCATAAATTATCAGCATTATATAAATACTGTACAATAAATACTAACCACCAATGTTATTGGGCACTCACCAAAGATCACCAGCATTTAGAGGGGGGGGGGGGGGGGGGCACACGCCTCCAACCACCATTAATATTACCCGATTTGTGCAAAGAAGGGGAGGGGTGGATAGGGTGGCAACTTGTCATGGAGAGCAAAGATTCGCTTTTAATCGAAGCACCACCCACAAGGTCTCCCCTGCCACTACCACATTTGGCAGTTATTTTGGGGGGCGGGGGGGAGCGGGTACCCGATTCCTGCTTGGATTGGCACGGTGATCTGAGCCAGAAGTTGCCTCCCCCTTCCCCCTGCAGTCTTCTGGGACACATCACAAGTCCCCCAAGACAGCGGGACCATCCACAAGGCGAATCGCGGCTCGGCCACGTGCAGAAGGAGTCCGGCTGTGAAGCCGCAAGTCTTCACTTCCTATTAACCTTACTTGATATGCCGTCGCCTGCGATTGAAGAATCGGCTCGGGTGAGGACATTGCTGAATCCCTGGGACAGGTAAGTGTCCTTCTATTAAAAGTCAGCCGCAGTATTTGTAGCGGCTGAATTTTAATTTTTCGGGGGGAGCCGGACAGTCGTATTGTATACTCGATGTCTTAAAATAAACAATTTTGAAAATGTATGTACCGTCCTGAGAGTAATAAATGTGAACTGTCACTACAGGAACAGGGCAAAAAAAAAGAGAATAATGCTGGGACATGATTTAGAGGAGGGGGGGCAGGGCAAATTTAATTAATACCTGTCCATATGCTCTAAATATTAAATTAGTGAGGGTTCCAATTAACCTTTCTGTTCAGTTCAGGGTTCCTTTAACCCAGTGATGGAGAACCTTGGCACCCCAGAGGTTTTGGAACTACATTTTCCATGCAGTCTGCAGTGCAGTTGACTATCATGGGAAATATTATTTCAAAAAACATCCAAGGTTCTCCATCACTACTTTAACCCCTTCAATACAGGACACTTTCACCCCCTTCCTGCCCAGGCCAATTTTCAGCTTTTAGTGATGTCGCACTTTGAAGGACAATTGCGTGGCTGTGCAATGCTGCACCCGAATAAAACATTTTTAATTTTGTTCACACAAATAGAGCCTTCTTTTGGTGGTATTTAATCACCACTAGGGGTTTATTTTTTTGCTAAATAAACAAAAAAAAAAAAAAAAAAAAAAAAAAAAGGAAGAGAAAATTTTGAACCCCCCCCCCCCACTAAAAAAAAAGTTTTTCATTGTTTCTTTTATAAAATTTTACATAGTTAATCAGGTTGAAAAAAGACACGAGTCCAGGGGGCGGACTGACCATTGAGCCACTCGGGCACTGCCCGAGGGCCCTGGGCCACTAGGGGGCCCCATCAGGGTTGCCAGCCTCAGTAAAACCAGGGACAGTATGGACCAGGGACAGCCAATAGACAGTATGGACCAGGGACACTGTGTATACTGTGTGATTGTATACTGTGTGTGTGTATACTATGTGGCCCCATAATCTCTGATTGCCAGGGGGCCCCATAATCTCCTATTGCCCGGGGGCCCCATGAGTTGTCAGTCCGCCCCTGACAAGTCTATCTAGTTCAACCAATAAAAAAAAAACAGCAAAGCAGGATCCAATTTGCTGCAACAGGGGAAAAAATCCTTACTGATTCCCCGAGAGGCAATCGGATTTTCCCCTGGATCAACTTTACCTATAAAATGTCACTACCCAGTTATATTCTGTACATTTAGGAAAGTATCCAGACCTTTTATAAAGCAATCTACTGAGCTGGACAGAACCACCTCTGGAGGGAGTCTATTCCACATTTTCACAGCTCTTACTGTGAAGAAACCTTTTTCGGTATTTGGAGATTAAATCTTTTTTCTTCTAGACGTAAAGAGTGCCCCCTTGTGATGACCTTAAATTGAATAACTCAACACCAAGTTCACTATATGGACACCTTATGCCCCATACACACTATCAGATTTTCTGCTGAGTTTTTCCTTCAGATTTTTCCTTCAGATTTACCTAAACAATGCAATGCAAACAGTGCGAGGGCCTGCCTGATTGCATACACATTGAAACTCCTAAGGTTTGACCTCATATTATATGGTTTTGGTAAATCTGATGGAAAAACTCAGCAGAAAATCTGATAGTGTGTATGGGGCTTTAATCTCCTCTTCTCAAGAGAGAATAACTTCAGTTCCTCAAATCTTTCCTCATAGCTGAGCTCCTCCATGCCTCTTATCAGTTTGGTTGCCCTTCTCTGTACTTTCTCCAGTTCCCCGAAAACTGAACTACATATTCCAGATGAGGTCTTACTAATGCAGTGGTTCTCAACCTGGGGTCGGGACCCCCCTCGGGGGTCAAATGATGATTTTGCCAGGGGTCACCCAATCCTTGGCTGTTCCTGAAGCCCGCATCGCTCTCCCGGCCTTTTTGCGGCTGCCCAGCAGGGCTGTCCCTGGAGCCCGTAGCCGCCCATTCAGTTCACGGCATGACTGGGGGGGCAGAGACTAGAGGTCAGCTGACTGGTGAGGAATGTGAAGTGGGAGGGGCTGGAGGAGACCCTATCGACTGATTTCGGCATAGGTGTTACTGCTCCGAGACACCACAAAGTCGGAGACACATTGAGTAATACTACCTGGGATTAGAGTTGCCATTGAAGGTCCCCACTACAGTTCTCAGATCAGCAGATGACCTTGATCAAGAGCACCTAAGTTGGCTGATCAGAACTCCCCCCCCCCCCAGCACTGCCACTGATCCCACCCCCTGCCACTCATCCCATCACCCCCAGCAAGGAGTAAGAGGAGGAATAAAAATACAGAATACATGGAAGGGAGAGGAAAAGAGGAGGAGGAACAAAGAAAAAGGGAGAGAAAGAATAAGAGAAAGAACAAGAAATACGGCTAGAAAGAGGGATGAGATAGCATAGAGAGAGATAAAGGGGAAAGAAAGGAGAACAAAGAGAAAGAGTGATGAATCCTAAAATGTACCATAAGGGTTTTTAATACTGTACGTGTGGAAGGGACTCGGGGAGTGCTAAATATCCGTGGGTCAGGGCCGCAAATTACTTGTCTTGCCTTGGGTGCTGACAACCCACGCTATGAAAATAATTTTTACGGTTGGGGGTCCCCACAACTTGGGAAATTTTATCAAAGGGTCACGGCACTAGAGGGGTTGAGAACCACTGTACTAATGATTTGTACAGGGGGGCAAAATGATATCTCTCTCTCTCTATGGAGTCCATACCTCTCTTATACAAGAAAGGACTTTGCTCACTTTGGAAGCCGCAGCTTGGCATTGCATGTTATTATTGCGCTTATGATCTACCAGAACCCCCAGATCCTTCTCCACCATTGATTCCCCCAGTTGTACTCCCCCTATTATGTATGATGCGTGCATATTCTTAGCCCCCCAAGTGCATAACTTTACATTTATCAACATTATTTGAAACTTAGTTGCCCAATTAGACAGTGCATTGAGGTCGGCTTGTAAATTGGAGAGAATTGGAAAGACTGAAATGTGGCTGGTACCATGTGACCGCTGTAACCAATCACAACAGGTCACATGTTGTAAACAATGGATGGCTTCCTTTCATCCCATCCATTGTGTACAAATGTCAGTCATCGGGTGTGTCCATCGGTGACAGATCGAGCCGCCATGCAGCGCAATCCAGGATCCATACAACGTCCACCTGGATCGACGAGGGTCCCGCCCAGCCATCATTTTGCTATAGCCTGGGCGGGAGGTGGTTAAAGGTTCTGAACCCCTGGGGGGGGCAGGAAGGAGTGTCAATCGTCTGATCACTAATTGGCTGTCACGGTGGTCAAATGATCAGGAGCCAGTTCCTTTGGATACTGATTGTTAGCACTCATCACAGAAACATTGGCCGCCCAGCAACGCATATACGTGGGGTGTGGGTGTTAAAGCCCACTCTTCTGCCGTCCCACATATGTGTTACACGGGTGGCAACAGGTGAAAGAACACAATTAGACATTCTCATACAAGCGGCATACCACCCCACCCCTTACCTTGATACCGAATGTGAAGATGGTGATGACGGCCTTAAATATTAATGCTAATGACAGCTGCCACAAGGCAGTGTAGACTCCGCTACCGGCTGAGCGGTCAGGCAGGTTCCCGACATTCGTACTATTGAAGTCATTACTGTAATCGCAAAGTTTGGACGAGTCCAGCAACCCGCAGTCATTGAAAAGCTCAGAGATCAGTTCGCTAGAACTTGTTCGCGTGTACTCGTTAGGAAACGCTAAAACCGCTGTGATGGCGGTGACCGCCAGGACCTCTGTCACCGGATAGTGGCCCAGCTTCGTGGTCTTCCTTCGACGGCACCAAGCGATGTTCCCCCTGATGAAGAAGGCGCCCCACAGACCTCCAAATATCCCAAGGAGGATGAATGGGACAAGTTCAACCAGATGCCAGGGGGTGTGAAACTCCACATAAAACAGGACTAGGCGGCTGTTTCCGAAGGGATTGATGGAGCGCAATGTGAAAGCTGCTACCAATGCAGCGAAGAACGACCTCCAAAGTGTCTTCAGGGGAAAATAATAGCTCACCTACAAGAAAAATAAGGGCTGTAAAACACAGTAAAGTCAATGTGGACATACATGTAAAGGGATGCTGTTGAAAGACTATTCAATCAATAACAATCTTCCAGTAACATTATATGAGCATTTAAGGTATTTTAGGCATATTATTATTTACCTGTAGAAGCCTCCCTTCTGTACACATCCAAAAGCCCAGAGACTGCTGCTGTGCACCACCATCTTGGATGTGATGTCAGCAGCTGCAGCAAACTCAGAGTTTATATAAAGCAAAAAAAAGAGAGGGACGTGGTCCTTAGCTTGGGAAGATGCCACCTGAATCTATACTGGCTTACACATTTCGAGAGATATCTTCATCAGAGCTTTATCTGGCTCTGATGAAGGATACACCTGGAAAGACGTAAGCTTCTACTGACTGATGAAGGGGGAATACCCTCGAAATACGCATGCTTCACCTGGCTCTGATGAATAGGGGACACCCCTCGAAACACGTAAGCTTCATCTGGCTCCGATAAAGGAGGGATACCCCTGAAAACCTGTACGATTCACCTGTCTCTGATGTAGGGGGGATACCCCTCGCAACACGCAAGCTTCAGCTGGCTCTGGTGAAAAGAGGATGCCCCCTCGAAACATGTAAGCGTTATCTGGCTTGGATTAAGGAGGCTACCCCTCGAAACATATAAGCTTCACTTGGCTCTGATGAAGAGGGGATACCCCCTCGAAAAAAATGTAAGCTTCACCAGGCTCAGATGAAGGGGGACACCTCTGAAGACATGTAAGCTTCACCTGGCTCTGATGAAGGGGGAAAACCCTTGAAACTCGTAAGCTTCACCTGGCTCTGATAAAGGGAGATATACTCCTTGAAACACGCAAGCTTCACCTGGCTCTGATGAATAGGGGATACCCTTTGAAACCCGTAAGCTTCACCTGGTTCTGATGAAGAGGGGATATTCCTTGAAACTCGTAAGCTGAATAGATCTAGCTGGGGTCTTCCTGAGCCTAGGAGCACATGCAGTAGATGATTTTGAGGAGTTTGTGATTCACAGTCATTTGTGAGTATACAAGAGGGGATACCCCTAAAAACACATATGCTTCACCTGGCTCTGATGAAGAGGGGATACCCCTCGAAGCACATAAGCTTCACCTGTCTCTGATGAAGAGGGGATACCCCTCGAAATATGTAAGCTTCAACTGGCTCTGATGAAGAGGGGATACCAATTGAAACATGCAAGCTTCACCTGGCTCTGATGAAGAGGGGATACCCCTCGAAATATGTAAGCTTCAACTGGCTCTGATGAAGAGGGGATACCAATTGAAACATGTAAGCTTCACCTGGCTCTGATGAAGAGGGGATACCCTTCGAAACTCATAAGCCAAATAGAACCAGGTGGTGTCTTCCAGAGCCTAGAAGCACGTGCAGTAGATCCAGCAACAATGTCTGATGACTTTGATGAGTTTTTGATTCACAGTCATCTGAGTATACATCCATTATGTTTTTATCAATAAATTGTTTACTAAAGAGGAATGTGCTAGGCTGGGGGACCCTCTGGATTTTTTTTGCGTTTGTACTATGATATCAGGGCATTCCCAGTCCTACGAGGGCAGCAAAGCATGGCGATCTCCTTTCAGACTTGAAGCGAGACTCATCTGGATCTGGACACCACACTTGTGCGCAGGAGGGCTGTTCTTATTGTTTACATAAAAGGGGTTATGTAGGGAGGTGAGGGGAGGGGGTGGGGTGGAGGAGCTGGGCCAACACAGTCAGTAATTAGATGCTCCCTAAAGAAAATAAAGTTATGACGTCCAAGGAAGGAGGGGGCTGCGCTAGGGATCTGACTCTTCTGGAGTAGTCAAATTTCATGACAAGTCCACGGGGACATTGCAAATAAATAAAAAATAATTTGTGGAAAGGAAAAAAAAACACTGCAAAAGAATTTAATACATTTGATTTTTCTCTGCTTTTACCTGCAAGTTTTTATGCTGGCGACAGGGTCTCTTTAAGCTTGTGTTACAGTGCCTTGAAAAAGTATTCATACCCCTTGAAATTGTGTCAGCGATGTGCGGGCGCCGCTGGAAGGCTTTGTTCTAAGGTATGTATTTCATAATGAGCTAGATTGCGATGCACAGAGAGAGAGAGAGATACGATGCACACAGAGAGAGAGATACGATGCGATGCACACAGAGAGAGAGATACGATGCGATGCACACAGAGAGAAGATACGATGCGATGCACACAGAGAGAGAGATACGATGCGATGCACACAGAGAGATACGATGCGATGCACACAGAGAGAGATACGATGCGATGCACAGAGAGAGATACGATGCGATGCGATGCACGGAGAGAGAGATACGATGCGATGCACACTAGCTCATTATGCCTTTGTATTGCAAGTTCTTTTTTTTCTTCACGGGTGGGGGGGGGTTTACAAAATCTTTAAAACCCACGCAACCCTTAACCCCTTCACGCCGACCGCACGCAAATATGTGGCCCCACTGGATTGGGCTTTTTTCTGTGGGGGCCGCATACTTGCGTACTTCCCTTTGTGCTGGGAGAGCAACACATGGCGTGCTCCCAGCACAGAGACCGGGGTCTCATGGAGAGCCCCCCGGGCCCCGTACCAACGATCGGGACCCGGAACGACTGATTCCAGGTCACCTGATAGCTGTGATAGGAAGGAGGGGTGTGAAAAAAAAAATACCTAGATCAAGGTTTGATCTAGGTCAGTGTTAGGGCTTGGGTCAAGGTCAGTACTTTTTTTTTGTGGACAGAATTTTTTTTTTTTTTTTTTTTTTTAGTTTTTTTTTTAGTATCCATGTCTGTGTGTTTTCGGTAGGCGAGCCAATCACAGAAGCAGGAAATGACATTTCTAGGGGGCGCTCTATATACTATCTGTGTGCGGGGAGCCTCCAGGTGGCCATATTGCATATTACTGAACATGACAGCGGCTGCAGATTGAAAAGGAAAAGTCATTTTTAATAGCATTCAATTACAATATGACTTGAGTCACAACTATAATTATATATATGTATGGGGTTGTAGAGGAGGGGTTATGAAGGTGGAGGGGTTATGAAGGCGGAGGGGTTATGAAGGCGAGGAGGAGGGGTTATGAAAGCGAGAAGGAGGGGTGTTTTGGAGGTGAAGAGGAGGGGTTATGAAGGGGAGGAGGTGTTTTGGTGGTGAGGAGGGGGGTTTCTGAGTGCGAGGAGGAGTTTTGGAGGTGAAGAGGAGGAGTTATGAAGCCGAGGAGGAGTTTTGGTGGTGAGAAGGGGGGTTTCTGAATGCGAGGAGGAGTTTTGGAGGTGAAGAGGAGGGGTTATGAAGGCGAGGAGGAGTTTAGGAGGTGAAGAGGAGGGGTTATGAAGGGGAGGAGGTGTTTTGGTGGTGAGAAGGGGGGTTTCTGAAGGCGAGGAGGAGTTTAGGAGGTGAAGAGGAGGGGTTATGAAGGGGAGGAGGTGTTTTGGTGGTGAGAAGGGGGGTTTCTGAATGCGAGGAGGAGCTTTGGGGGTGAAGAGGAGGAGTTATGAAGGCGAGGAGGAGGGTTTATGAAGGCAAGGAATTTTGGAGGTGAAGAGGAGGTGTTTTGGAGGTGAAGAGGAGGGGTTTTGGAGGTGAGGAGGGGTTATGAAGGTGAGGAGGAGGGGTTTTGGAGATGAAGCGGAAGGGTTATGAAGGCGAGGAGGAGGGGTTTTGAGATGAAGCGGAAGGGTTATGAAGGCGAGGAGGAGGGGTTTTGGAGATGAAGCGGAAGGGTTATGAAGGCGAGGAGGAGGGGTTTTGGAGATGAAGAGGAAGGGTTATGAAGGCAAGGAAGGAGGGGATAAGGAGGAATGGGTTATGGAGGTGAGAAAGGGTAAGGAAATGAGGGGGTGGGACAATGGAGAGGGGAGGAGACTAGGAGGAGTTATTGAGGGGTTATTTAGGGGGAGGAGTAATGGAGATGAGGAGGGGAAGGGTATGATGAGGGAAGATGATGAGGAGGAGGTGAGAAAGAGGATTGATGAAAATGAGAAGGTGGGGCTTATGAAAATGAGGAGAGGTTATGGAAATAAGGAGGAGGGGTTATGGAAATAAGGAGGAGGGGTTATGGCAATGAGGAGGGGGGGGGGAGGTCTGTGTTCTCTGTAATCCATCAGAAATGATGTAGGCAGGGCTGACACCACATACTTAGGAATTCAAAGCTGTGTTGTCACATCATAGAGGAAGGTAGGAGCACACTGTAATTTCTGGCCCATCAAAAGTTATTTTTCTTTACCTGCAGCATGGTTAAAGGGATGAAAAAAAATGGGGAAATGTGCATGTATTGCAAAAATGGACTATAGATTTCATATTTTATTCATTTCACACTTTAAATATGCAATTACCTCCTCCAGACTGAAAAGGACTCCTCCGATGGGAGCACCAAAGGCCACGGACACTCCGGCAGCAGCTGCAGCAGACAGCACCTGGTTTTTAAGAAGAAACCTTCGTCAAAATGTACACGAGCAACGTACTAACTGTGTATAGCAGGTGAGGACCACGAGACACAGAATTATACCCTCACCGGCCACATTATTAGGTACACCTTGCTATTATCGGGTTGGACCCCCTTTTCCCTTCATTCTTGGTGGAATAGATACAACAAGGTGTTGGAAACTTTCCTCAGAGATTTTGCTCCATAGTGACATAACATCACAAAGTTGCTGCAGATTTGTCGGCTGCACATTCATGATACAAATCTCACGTTCCACCACATCCCAGAGGTCCTCTATTGGACTGGAGATGTGGTGAGTGTGGAGGACATTGGAGTACAGGGACCTCATTGTCCAGTGGTGAGATGATTGGAGCTTTGTGACATGGTGCATTATCCTGCTGGAAGGAGCCATCAGAAGATGGGGACACTGTAGTCATAAAGGGATGGACATGGTCAGTAACAATACTCAGGTAGGACGTGGTGTTTATACGATGCTCAACTGGTACTAAGGGGCCCGAAGTGTGCCAAGAAAATATCTCCCCCACCATTACACCACCACCACCAGCCTGAACCGGTGATACAAGGCAGGATGGATCCATGCGCCAAATTCTGACTCCACCATCTGAATGTCGCAGCTGAAAATCCAGACTCATCAGACCAGACAACGTTTTTCCAATCTTCTATTGTCCAGTTTTGGTACCAAAAGCCATGCCACGTTCAAAGTCACTTAAATCCCCTTTCTTCCCCATTCTGATCATCGGTTTGAACTTCTGCAAGACGTCTTCACTACGTCGAGATGCCTAAATGCATTGAGTTGTTGCCGTGTGATTGGC
This sequence comes from Lithobates septentrionalis, assembly GCA_037952835.1. Lineage (NCBI taxonomy): Eukaryota > Metazoa > Chordata > Amphibia > Anura > Ranidae > Lithobates > Lithobates septentrionalis. The sequence goes on from JBBDGP010003609.1 coordinate 507,514, forward strand.
TGATTAGCAATTTGTGTTGCCAAGCAATTAAACAGGTGTACCTAATAAAGTGGCCGGTGAGTGTATACTTCCATGGCTATGGATAGATCTGCCAAATCTTGTATCACCCCATGATCCCCCCCCCCCCCCCCCCATTTTCCAGATATTTGTATTTCAACCTACAAGTACAATAGCTGTTCAGATAAAACCCGATTAAAAGTGGAACGGTTATTTTTGATCTCTCATATCATATTTTATTACTCTTACCCCTTTTCTTTTGTAAGAAGTGGGCAGTGAGCACTTATGTTATGTATATTGCTTATTATAACGTTCTGATTTTCATCCCTGAACTGTATAACATTACTTATGACTCCAAGGCCCCGTTCACGTCGTGCGACTTGTCATGTGATTTGACAGGTCCAAGTCACACCCCGTTCCTTCAGAGCACATGTTCCAGTGATTTCACTGACTGCATGCAATGTAAATATTTCTAAACGTTACACGTTTTAGGAGATATTTACACCAACTATAGGTAAGCCTTTTTATAGACTTACCTATAGGTACAGTGCATCCGGAAAGTACTCACAGCGCTTCACTTTTTCCACATGTTGTTATGTTACAGCCTTATTCCAAAATGGATTCAATTCATTATTTTTTCTCAAAATTCTACAAACAATCCCCCATAATGACAACGTGAAAGAAGTTTGTTTAAAATCTTTGCAAATTTATTAAAAATGAAAGAAAATCCCATGTACAGAAGCATCACAGGCTCCTCCCATGTACAGAAGCATCACAGGCTCCTCCCATGTACAGAAGCATCACAGGCTCCTCCCATGTACAGAAGTATCACAGGCTCCTCCCATGTACAGAAGTATCACAGGCTCCTCCCATGTACATAAGTATCACAAGCTCCTCCCATGTACATAAGTATCACAAGCTCCTCCCATGTACATAAGTATCACAAGCTCCTCCCATGTACATAAGCATCACAAGCTCCTCCCATGTACATAAGCATCACAAGCTCCTCCCATGTACAGAAGCATCGCAGGCTCCTCCCATGTACAGAAGCATCACAGGCTCCTCCCATGTACAGAAGTATCACAGGCTCCTCCGATGTACTGAAGTATTACAGGCTCCCCCCATGTACAGAAGTATCACAGGCTCCTCCCATGTACAGAAGTATCACAGGCTCCTCCCATGTACAGAAGTATCACAGGCTCCTCCCATGTACAGAAGTATCACAGGCTCCTCCCATGTACAGAAGTATCACAGGCTCCTCCCATGTACAGAAGTATTCACAGCCTTGACACTCAGAGATGAGCTCAGGTTCCTCCTGTTTCCACTGATCATCCTTGAGATGTTTCTACAACTTGATTGGAGTCCACCTGTGGTAAATTCAGTTGATTGGACATATTTTGGAAAGGCACACACCTGTCTATATAAAGGTCCCACAGTTATCAGTGCGTGTCAGAGCACAAACCAAGCCATGAAGTCCAAGGAATTGTCTGTGGACCTAGGAGACAGGATTGTATGGAGACACAGATCTGGGGAAGGGTACAGAAACATTTCTGCAGCATTGAAGGTCCCAATGAGTACAGTGGCCTCCATCATCCATAAAGGGAAGACGTTTGGAACCACCAGGACTCTTCCTATAGTGGGGCCGGCCAGGTCAGGGAGGTGACTAAGAACGCGATGGTCACTCTGACAGAGCTCCAGCATTTCTCTGTGGAGAGAGGAGAACCTTCCGGAAGAATCACCATCTCTGCAGCACTTCACCAATCAGGCCTATATGGTAGAGTGGCCAGACGGAAGCCACTCCTCAGTAAAAGGCACATGACAGCCCGTCTGGAGTTTGCCAGAAGGCACCTGAAGGACTCTCAGACCATGAGAAACAAAATTCTCTGGTCTGATGAAACAAAGATTGAACTCTTTGGCCTGAATGGCAAACGTCATGTCTGGAGGAAACCAGGCAACGCTCATCACCTGGCCAATACCATCCCTACTGTGAAGCATGGTGGTGGCAGCATCATGCTGTGGGGATGTTTTTCAGTGGCAGTAACTGGGAGACTAGTCAGGATTGAGAGAAAGATGAATGCAGCAATGTACAGAGACTTCCACGATGAAAACCTGATAAAGAGCGCTCTGGACCTCAGACTGGGGCGAAGGTTCATCTTCCAACAGGACCACAACCCTAAGCACACAGCCAAGATAACAAAGGAGTGACTACGGGACAACTCTGTGAATGTCCTTGAGTGGCCCAGCCAGAGCCCAGACTTCAACCCGATTGGACATCTCTGGAGAGATCTAATAATGGCTGTGCACCGACGCTCCCCATCCAACCTGATGGAGCTTCAGAGGTCCTACAAAGAAGAATGGGAGAAACTGCCCAGAACTAGGTGTGCCAGGCTTGTAGCATCATACTCAGAAAGACTTGAGGCTGTAATTGGTGCCAAAGGGGCTTCACCAAAGTATTGAGCGAAGGCCGTGAATACTTCTGTACATGGGATTTTTTTTCATTTTTTTTATTTTTTAAAAATTTGCAAAGATTTCAAACAAACTTTTTGTCATTATGGGGGATTGTTTGTAGAATTTTGAAGAAAGTAATGAATTTAATCCATTTTGGATAAGGCTGTAACATAACAAAATGTGGAATAAGTGAAATGCTGTGAGTACTTTCCAGATGCACTTTAAATGTCATCAAAGGAAGTTTACTTCCTATTTAATAAAAAGCTCTTTGATTAAAAAAAAAAAAAAAAGATGGATCTGTCAGCAATGAATGAACTCATGACAGGTCACAAAAAACAGCCATACTATATTATTTGCTTTTATCATCATAAAAGTCCACAGGCTCCAGTCCAGTGCCTTTGCTTAGGGGAAGATGGTGTCAAACAGTCTGCTGCATGCAATAGAGGGAATTTCCTTAGTTTCCTCTACCTGGTAATCAGACTTCCCACAAAAAGTCACAAGGCGAGAGATTGCAGCAGGGGGCTGATCTGTGTGAACACAGGCGTCAGGATTTATACGACGGTGTCATCTCTGAGTAGAATCTTAGTCCAGGGCGTGGATGGAGAGTTCACTCCCGCCTACAAATCTTCACAGTTTGAGGTCCATCTTTAATATATAACTAAGGCCCCTTTCACACTGGGGCAATTCTAAGCCGCCAGTAAAACACTGAGGGCTTTTAAAGAGCTTTTCAGGCGCTTTTGAAGAGCTTTCCATTCATTTCAATGGAGAGGGCGTTTTTTTCACCGCCCTGCCAGCGCACTGCCCCCAGTGTGAAAGCATTTATTGATTTTAATGGAAATAGGTTTTCGTGAGCTTTTCAGGCGCTTTTTTTTAGTGTGAAAGTGCCTGAAGAGCGCCTCAGTGTGAAAAACTGCAAAATGTTTTTTATTTTTTTATTTTTTTATTTTGGATAGAGTAGAGATAGATTAGAACCCCTGTCAGTTATTATTGCTGTCTGTGCCCCCGTTAAGGAGACCCCCCCCCCTTCTCCATGTGTCCTGTTCACCATTATAATTGAAAGTAAAAGAAAATCCCATAATGTTGGGTTGTCCCCAAAAAAGTAATAGAGGGGAGATCCAATGGGGACACTAGTTCTGGTGTAAGAGTCCAGGGCTTACTACGCAAGCACCAATTGGCGCGTTGCCGCAAGAGGAAATCTGTGCCAACTGAGCATGCGCCAAAGACGCCTTAGTGCGCTAACACGCAAAAGACTTGATGGAAAAAGGCAGGAAAATGCCCAGGAGGCGCACAGGAAGTGACATCAACCTGATGGAAAAAGGCGGGAAAATGCCCAGGAGGCGCACAGGAAGTGACATCAACCTGATGGAAAAAGGCGGGAAAATGCCCAGGAGGCGCACAGGAAGTGACCTCATACTTCCTTATATAAGCCCAGCCCAGACACTGCCAAATTTCTGGATCCTCTTCAGCCCCCCCCCCCCCCCCCCCTTGTTCCTGTGCTAGTGTGTGATCTGTCTGAATTTGTTGTGACCTGGAAACCTATTTGACTACTCTTGATTTCTGCTTGACTTTGACCTCGGATTTGTACTTTGACCAGTCTACTTTTTTGTCCCTTTTGTACTCAGCTTCCAGAATGGAACCGACCCCGGCGTGGATCTCAACCATTCTTCTTCTGATTAACCCTTTTATACTTTTTTGTCCAACTGGACTTGACCTTGGCTCGGATCTCGGACTAAGGCTTACACGTTGCTCCGCACTGATGGCACCCGTGCCACTCGGTGTCCACCAAGTCTCTGTCTCCATCTCCAGAGGCTTTAAGGACCCGAGGTGCAAGGGAGGCCTCCCCACTACTTTGGTCTCACATCAGGTATGTGGCTCTCATGACATCTGGGGGGGCTCCAAGGAATTCCCCTAATTTGCAGGGATTTCCTCTCACTTCATGTTTGGCTATGAGACAGGAAATCAAGGAAAATCTCCGCAATAGGACACAGATGGCAAAAAATAAAATAAAAAAATCTGACAGGAGTTATAACCCTCCCTTCCTCTATCCAGAATCAACCAAAAAAAATTGCCTATAGTTTTACATTAATGATGGCCATGGGGTTGCATGGTTTACCTCTCTTCTCTTGGCTTCATTTTTGCGGTACTTGGTGAAAAGGTGGCACAGGATGTTCCCACAGCAGCAGGCCACGTGAATGAGGGGTCCTTCCTTCCCCAGGCTCAGGCCGGATGATACAGCCAGCACCAGAGTCATGGTCTTGATCATCAGCGTCCACTTGCCCAAGTATCCTCGGATTATAAAACCGCTCAATATGGTTTTAATCTGAAAAAAGACAAAAAGAACATGCAAGCAAATCAGAAGTGACAACTTTGTTGGATTTGGGTTAAGCCACGCCCATTATCCTCCTGACAAGCAGAGCACCATTACTGGCCACTCATTGGATAAGGAGGCAATGGGTGGGACTTGATCCCAAAGGATAGGAACTTGAAGCACAATTAAAAATCTTATGGGCAAAAGACCTGCATGTCACCGAGTCCTAAAGACCTAATTTCCTTGTTACAGACAAAGCCGACCTTCAGTCATTTTTTTATCTTTCATCTATTAAATCTCTTTGCCCTTGTTGTTGTTTTAACTTTGGATAGTAAAACATTTTTTTTCTGCCAGTAAATTCCTTATACAGCCCACTTCCTGTTTCTTGTCTGGTCATTAGCCTAGGCTTATGACATCATACACAGTTCTCTCTCTCTCTGGTGAGAGTTTTGTCAATAAAAATAGTTAAAAAAAAACAAAAACAAAAAAACCTTCAACATGGCAAATAAGTGTCCAATTCCTATTTTACACTGTGAGTGCCGGTTCACACAGGGGCGCATTCAAAGTCTTCCAACTCTGAAGCCGCCCCATACAGTGCGACTTCAGCGCGGCTTGCAAAACGACTCCTATATAGAAGTCAATGCAAGCTGCTCCGAAGTCGCCCCCCAAGTAGTATAGGAACCTTTTTCTAAGTCGGAGCGACTTGAGTCGCTCCTATGAGAACGGTTCCATTGTACTGTATGGTGCGTGACTTGTCAGGCTGACAGGTTGCGCCTGTGTGAACCGGCACTTGGGAATGCAACTAGAAGGGGGGGGGGGACGACGACACCCAAGAACAACAGTGGGGCTTCAGAGTCCGACCTACCTCAGGGATACCGGAACCGCAGGCATATGGCGCAAAGTTGCGGACTAATAAGACAGCGAGAAGGGCGAAGAGGAGAGCCCACAGGATGTACATTATATAATTCAAAATGTACGGGAACGCCCCCTGCAAACAAAAAGAAAAAAAAAAAAAGAAGATTATTAGATGACAAAGTAATAAAAAAGGAGGCCGGTCATCATCAAAATACTTACAGAATAGAGTGTAAAAAAAAAAAAAAAAAAATTATATATATATATATATATATATATATATATATATATATATATATATATATATATATATATATATATACACACACATATATACACACACACACACACATATATATATATATAAAAAAAAGGTATATATATATATATATATATATATATATATATATATATATATATATATATATATATATATATATATATATATATATATATATATACACACATACACACACACACACATAAAATATATATATATACCACAGTCGTAATGCTTATCTTCATGCCCGCAGTAAAGATTATCCTCCCCATCACATTCAGCGGGCGCTACCACCACCGAACGCGGCTCATTTAAAGTAATGGGAAGTGCCACAACTATGTGCAATGCATGCACTTGTGGAATGTTGGTTAATCCCTCTCTTTTCCACTTCCTGTCCTGGAGACAGGAAATAAATGTAAGCCTCTGCCCTCTTCGGGGCTGCTTGCACCAGTTGTGTTGGGCTATACTGGGCAGCTATGCCTAGAGCAGTCCCACGCAAAGACTAGGCAACTATTTTTTTCTTATTTCGATCATTCACACTCCTGCGTTGTAGTTGTGTGCGATGTCAAGTGTTAACTGCAGCTGTCTCCGTCAGGCTCTAAGCCCGAGAACTGAGTGATCACATGACCCCTGATTGATCAGTTCTAGGTCAGCTTGAAGCGGAGAGCAGTGACTGTCAGTCATTGCTCTCTGCTCTGCCCCCGTCAGTGTTCACTGGAGTGCCAGGCTGGAGAGGGGGCTGGTGCAGCTGGCTTTGTTTCTGCCGAGCACTGAGAGCCGGAGCCAGCTGTCAATCAGGCAACTGGGAGGATCCTGACAATATGACCGGGATGCTTCCAGCACCTGGAGCTGCTCTGTGATGGAAGTACACAAGTAGGTTCACTCCTGTGACCCAAATGAGAAGTATGAGCAAACAAGCTTTGACCACACGTCTATTTTATTAGAATCTGGGCATTAAAAGAGAAGTATGGCATTTTGTTTTTTTTCAAGAATCATACCTTACTTAGGTGGATGCTGCATCATCTGTCCCCCGACACCTCTAAGGCTGAGAACCGAGCGATCAAACACTGCCGTTCGCTCGGTTCTCAGAGCTCCCTGAGCAGAGAGCCGGTGACTGACAGTCACCGGCTCTCTGCTCCGCCCCCTCCTCACTCACTGGAGCGCTGGGCTGTGGAGGGGGTGGGAGCAGCTGGCTCAGGCTCTCAGCAGCTTGCTGAGAGGCCGAGCCGGGTGCCACTTCAGGCATGTGGGCAGATCCCGACTTTTTAGTCACGATCTTGCCCGAGCCTAGACTGGCTCTGCGACGTCATCTGACAGCGGGCTTCAGCCAACTTGGAAAGAAAAGAAATGGCTGCACATCCAGAACTTCCGATTGGTGTTATCTTTGTGAAGCAAAATAAAAGGCAAAGACACCAAACTGTGGTCACGTAGACGCGTTTCACACATACATCTTGTGCTTAATCATTAATGATTAAGTAATGATTAAGCACAAGATGTATGTGTGAAACGCGTCTACGTGACCACAGTTTGGTGTCTCTGGTGTTATCTTTGTGAAGCAAAATAAAAGGGCAATCGGAATTTCTGGATGTGCAGCCATTTCTTTCTTCGTTCCAAGTTTCCCACGGAGGCGGGCCGGGGCTAGCACTCTGCAAGATACTCCAATCAGCCTCATCTTTATACACCTGGAGCAGCGGTTCTTTTTCTTGTATACGGGCTTCAGCCAACTGTCTGCTGAAAACGGGTCACAGGAGTGCAGAATGAACTTCACTTCTGTGATCCATAGGAGACGTCCAGCCAAACGTCCTTCTCCTTTAAATTTTAGAACCTTTTGAATAAAGGCAGCTGTGGTAAAAGCCCCTCCCAGTATAAACACAGGTACATGCCAATGCCCAGCATCCAGGATACAATTCAAAAGATCCTTCTAAGCTCTCACCTCTGACCCTCCGAGGATTAACTCGGACCAACTTCTCCATTCCGGACAGTTATTCCTGTCTGCGAATTCCACATTCACAGATTTCCAGCAGCACTGCTCGTGGTTAAACCAGAAGCCAGCCATACAAATCCCCTCCTTCAGGTCCGTCATCCAGTGCGAGGAAATGTCAATCAGACCAGCTAAGGAACCTGAAAATCAAAGCAGATCACATGTGTGACAAATCAACCACTTCTGTCATATCCATTATCATGAAAGTCTAAGAGAACTTCCGCACTTTATATCAGCTTATCCCAAACCGCTAACACTACTGCAATGTCACATAGCCACTTTAAAGTGGTTGTAAATCCCTTTGTCTTACAATATGGGAAAAGTCCCCCGGGGGGAATAAATTCTTTATTAAAGTGTACATAAGATAAGAGCTCTGGTAAAGGAGTAAGAACCATTCCAACTACATAAAAAATGCAAACACAGAATTATACATGGCATTACAATTCAAAATGTCAGTTGTATAAAAAATGCTGACACGTTTCGACCCGTGCGATTAGGGTCTTCTTCAGAGGTTTTGTTTGCTGCAAAAGGATTTTCACTTGTAGTGCGCCAATGTCGTCATCAGCGCACACGCTGTGAAGAAACGGACCACCGTGCCGTTTCTTCCCCCAGCGTGCGCCGTAACCGATGGCTCCCATGCGCATGCTCGGGAGTGAGGTCACGCGGCTCCGGCCAGTCACAGAGCCGGAGTCCGCGACCCCGGAAGGAAGAGGGGCGAAGATGGACGCGGCCTGCACAGGGGACATTGCGGGCTTCGTTTGCAGGTAAGTGTCATATAATGGGCTAGTATGCAATGCATACTGGCCCATTATGCTTTTAACTTTTAATCCCTCAGCTAAGAACAGAGGGAATGTGATCACTTATTACCTTTTGTACCACTCACTCCCTCCCTTTAGAATGTAAGCTCTACGTGCCGGGCCCTCCTGTCCCTTCTGTATGGAACTGTACTGTAATTGTGCTGTCCCCCTCTACATTGTAAAGCACTGCATACACTGTTGGCGCTATATAAAATAGTGTATAATAATAATAATAACTTAAAAAAAATAAAAAAAAGGGTAGAAAAAAGTATTTATAATGTATTCTTATATCTCTACAGAAACATTTTGCCTTTCATTTCTATTTCAAACTGGGCTGTTTTACAAGGCGATCTTTTACAATCATCCAAAAAGGTTCTGCATTTATTGGGGACGATTCCTTTACCTGCAGACAAACCGATCAGCAGCATTAACATCCATCCTGAGAAAGCGTCACTAACACTGTGCAAGAGGGCCCATGTGGATTCTTTACTCTTGCTAAGGATCTGTAGAAGAAAGTGTTACAGGTCATTTACTGGTCGAGGAATTATATTAGAATTGTATACACTGTATAGGAAACGACCGATATCGGTTTTTCTGTGCCGATAAGATATGATATTTTGGCCACCTCCCAGGCCGATATTCTATACATTTAAATAAAAATTTTTTTTAAAAAAGTATACTTTTTTTTTTTTAACCGCTTCAGCCCCGGAAGATTTTACCCCCTTCCTGACCAGAGCACTTTTTTGCGATTCGGCACTGCGTCAATTTAACTGACAATTGCGCGGTCGTGCGACCTTGCACCCAAACAAAATTGTCTCTTTTTTTTCCTCCACAAATAGAGCTTTCTTTTGGTGGTATTTGATCACCTCTGCCGTTTTTATTTTTTGCACTATAAACAAAAAAAGAGTGACAATTTTGAAAAAAAAAAAAGCATTATTTTTTACTTTTTAGCTATAATAAATATCCCCAAAAATATATATTATAGAGAGGGAGAGGAAAGAAAAAGAAAAGAAAAGAAAGAAAGAAAAAAAATATATTATATATATATATATAAAAAAAAGAAAGAGAGAGAGAGAAGAGAGAGAGTATATAAGAAAGAAAGAGAGAGAGAGTGTATATATATATATATATATATATATATATATATATATATATACATACATACATACATACACACACACACACACACACTTTTAGCTATAATAGATATCCCCAAAAATATATATTATAGAGAGGGAGAGGGAGAAAAGAAAGAAAAAGAAAGGTGGAAAGAAAGAAAGAAAGAAAGGTGGAAAGAAAGAAAGAAAGGTGGAAAGAAAGAAAGAAAGGTGGAAAGAAAGAAAGAAAGGTGGAAAGAAAGGTGGAAAGGTGGAAAGAAAGGTGGAAAGGTGGAAAGAAAGGTGGAAAGGTGGAAAGAAAGGTGGAAAGAAAGAAAGAAAGGTGGAAAGAAAGAAAGAAAGGTGGAAAGAAAGGTGGAAAGAAAGAAAGAAAGGTGGAAAGAAAGAAAGAAAGAAAGAAAGAAAGAAAGAAAGAAAGAAAGAAAGAAAGGTGGAAAGAAAGGTGGAAAGAAAGGTGGAAAGAAAGGTGGAAAGAAAGGTGGAAAGAAAGAAAGAAAGAAAGAAAGAAAGAAAGAAAGGTGGAAAGAAAGAAAGGTGGAAAGAAAGAAAGGTGGAAAGAAAGAAAGAAAGAAAGAAAGAAAGAAAGAAAGAAAGAAAGGTGGAAAGAAAGGTGGAAAGAAAGGTGGAAAGAAAGAAAGAAAGGTGGAAAGAAAGAAAGAAAGGTGGAAAGAAAGGTGGAAAGGTGGAAAGAA